>JAODAL010027135.1:0-55456 GCA_025379985.1 Phyllomedusa bahiana | reverse complement strand
AAATGTAATTATTGAGTAAACTTTAAAAAATGCCCAGCTAAACCCCTCCCCCAACCCCCTGTTTAAATTTTGTGAACAAATAAAAGGGAAACACTGCCTGCTCGGAGCTTACCTTCCCCCCTTTGTGCACAATACGTTCCCCCCCGGGTTTGGAATTACCCAAAACCCAAAGTTTACTCAACTAAAAGAGATTGGGGTTTTCAGGAGCGTGAAGGGGAGGGGGAGCTGAACATAAACAGGGGGGTATTTGGGTTTTTTTAAACACACAAACCCCAATGCCCCCCTTTTTAAATCCTAAAGAGGGGATTCCCAACCGGGTTGGTGGGAAACCCTTTTTTGGAAAAACCCCCTTTTAAATTTAAAAATTCAATTAGAACAACATACGCCTTGGAAACCCTAACTTTTGGGTTTGCCTCTCAGCTTTTTCCCCGGGGCAACCATTCATTTTTTGGGATTTCTGCCCATTCTCTGGGATCTTTGGCTCCAATTTTTTTAAAGGGTCCCAGAGCATTTAAATATTATTATTTTGTGCCAATTTTCAAAAAGTTTATTTCCTTTGTATCTGTTTGAAATGCGGGGGTTGTGAAACTGAAGTTCTAGCATAGTGATCATTGTATGAAAATTTTTAAAAGGGGGGAATCATTTTGGGCTTTGGGCGTATGCAAAAGAAGTTATAAGCCCAGATCTACTCAGGAACCCAAACTTTGGGGCCGGGGGGCCCCAAAAGGGGCCCCTAAGGCTGTGATCTGGGGCGGGGTACCAAAAAACTCCCAAATCCCTTCCCTCGGGACTTTCCAAGAGCAGGTCAAAGAAGGGACGGCCACTGCTTATTTCCTCATTTTAACCCATCAGAAAATTTTTCAAAATTTTTGGGGGTTTTTTTGATTTGTGCCACAACAATGCCCCTAAAAACTCGGGGGGGGCACTTTAAATTTGGGCCAAATTCCCAAACACCTCACAGCCCAAGTGCGGGGCTCTGCCTCCCAAAGGGCTGCTATCAAAAATTTTGGGCCCCCAAAAAACCTGGTGTTTCTGGGACCCCTGCTCTTTGGCTCCCCCTTTCCCTTCCCAGGCACAAACCCCCCCCGTTCTCCCAACCCAACCCTTCAACATACCCCCCCGGCTGACCCCCGCCCTCTTTCCAAAAAAACCCCCTTTACCCCCTCCGCCTCTTCTTTCCACCCAAAATTTCCCCAGCCCCCCCCTCTGCCCCCCCCCCCTTCAACCCCCCCCCAACCTCTCGGCCCCCTTCCACGGCCCACAACAAAATCCCACCCCAGAAAAAAAAAAAAAAAATTTTTTCTGGGGTCACAAAAAAAAAATGCAATTGAAAAACCATTGTTTTTTGGATTTGGGTTCCCTTGGCGGTTTTTTACGGGTTTAAACATTTTAAACTGTATTTTGTGGGGCCTTCGTTTTACAAGGGGCCGGGAAATCCCGGGCCACATGACCCTCCAAAAATGTATCACAAAAATTTTAACTGAAAAATTACAACCCAGTAAAAACCCAAAACAATATTACCAAACAAAATATAAAAAAACAGGGCCGTTCCTAGGGGGGGGGCAGGGCGGCGGCCCCGCTCGGGGCCCCGGGGTTTCCGCTAAACCCGAGGGGGGGGGCCAGGGGCCGGCCCCGCCCTCCCCCCCCCCTTTTAGGACCCGCCAACGGGACTCTGCCAACTTTTTTTTATAACATTTCCGCGCAAGCCAGCAGCTCAGGGGGGTGGGGGGCGATCTTTTCCCCGCCCCTGACTCCCCCCCTGTTATCAGCGTCGCAGGGGCGAAACGGCTCTCACCCCCCCCGGGCCCCCCCCCTGTGCCCGCTCGACTCCCCTCGGCGCACAAGCTCTGCCGCCAAATAAACCCCTGGGAGCGCTTGCAGCGTAAGCAGCGTATGACTTCACCCCCCTTTACCCGCTCAGAAAGCCCCGGGACGGGGAAAGGGCCCCGGCCCCCCGGGTGATTTAAATTTTTTTTTTTATTTTAAAATTTAAACCTACAGGGGCACCCACGGGCTTACAAGGGGGGCACCCTACTGGCTACGGGGGGGGCTCTACGGGCTACAGGGGCATCACTGCTACAGGAGGGGCATCTACGGGCAAGGGGGGGGAAATCAAAGGGCTACAGGGGGCATCCGGGCCCAACAGGGGGCACACTCCCTACAAGGGCATCACTGGCAACGGGGGCCTCACTGGCTACGGGGGGGAAAATCACGGCTAAAAAGGGCAACACTGGCTAAAAGGGGCAACCCGGGGTTCCGGGGGGGCCCATCACGGCTACGGGGGGGGCCCAATCACGGCTACAGGGGGGGCATCACGGGGCAAAAAAGGTGGGAAACCGGCTAAAAAGGGGGACAAAACGGCTACGGGGGGGCCCATCACGGGCCCCAAGGGGCCCAACATTTGGTTTAAAAGGGGGGGGAAACACGGGCCTCCCAAGGGCATCACTGGCTAAAAGGGGGGCATCACGGGCAAACAAGGGCATCACGGCAAGGGGGGCCCATCTACTGGCTCGGGGGGGGCACCCAAAAACTGGCACAGGGGGCATACGGGCTACGGGAAAGGGGCATCTACGGCAAAGGGGGGCTTTCAAATTTTTGGCTACAGGGGGCCTCACGGGCTACGGGGGGGCATCACGGGCTACAAGGGCATCACGGGTTTTACAAGGGCCATCACCTGGCAGGGGGGGCCCAACACGGGCAAAAGGGGCCCTTTCACGGGCTACAAGGGAAAACACTGGTTACAGGGCATCACGGGCTAAAAGGGGGGGCACCCCCGGCTAAAAGGGGGGGCATCACTGGCTAAAATTTTTGGGGCATAACGGGCTCCCAGGGGGGACATCACTGGCTACAAGGGCATCATGCAAAAAGGGGCACATTTGGCTAAAAGGGGCATCATGGCAAACAGGGGGCATCACTGGCTAAAAGGGAAATCACTGGCTACATGGGCACCACGGGCTACGGGGGGGCATCACTGGCTACAAAAGGGCCCCACTGGCTAAAAGGGGCAACACTTTTTAACGGGGAAACACGGTCCCAAGGGGGGCATCCCCGCTACAGGGGGGGGCATAACTGGCACAAGGGGGGCAAAAATTTGGCAATGGGGCATCACGGGCACAGGGGCATACTGGTACAGGGGGACATCACGGGCTACAGGCATACTGGCTACAAGGGGGGCATCCACTGGCTACGGGGGGGATCACGGGCTACAGGGCACCCACTGGTTTACAGGGGGGCATAAACCTGGCTAAAAGGGGCATCAGGGGATACGGGGGGGGGCATCACGGGCCTACGGGGGCATCATTTCTAAAATTGGGGGGGAAACACGGGCTAAAAAGGGGGCATCACTCCTACAGGGGGGAAATCACGGCTAAAAGGGGGCATCACGGCTACGGGGCCCATCACTGCTACGGGGGGGCATCACTGCTACAGGGGATCACGGGGCTACGGGGGGGCATCACTGGCTAAAAGGGGGAAACACGGTTTAGGGGGGGAAACACTGGCAACAGGGGGAAAACACGGCTACAAGGGGGCACCCACTGGCTACAAGGGGGAACATGGCTAAAAAGGGGGCATTACTGGCTAAAAAGGGGGCATTACGGGCTACAGAGGGCAAAACGGCTACAAGGGGGCATCACGGCAACAGGGGAGGAAATCATGCTACGGGGGGCATCACGGGGTAAAAGGGGGGGGGGCATAACTGGCTAAAAAAGGGGCATCACGGGCCCCAAAGGGGCATAATTTGGCTACAGGGGGCAAAACGGGGAAAAAAAAGGGGGCATCACTGGCTACGGGGGGAGGGCATCACGGGCTAAAAGGGGGGGCCTCCCCGTTTTTAAAAGGGGGGAAACATCACGGGGTCTTAATAAGGGGTCATCCCCGGTTTACGGGGGGGGCATCAACGGGCCAAAAGGGGCAACACCTGACAAAGGGGGGGCATCCCCTGGCTAGGGGGGGGCCATCACCTGGCTACGGGGGGCATCACGGGCTAGGGGGCATCTTTTGCTACAAAAGGGCATAACGGCATGGGGGGCTACTATTTTGGCTAAGGGGGCATTTTAAACATGGTTTAAAATTTTGGGGGGCAAAATATGAGGTTTTTAAAAAAGGGAGAAAAGGAATTGGTAGAAAAGGCTGGGTTAAAAGGGGAAGGAGCCCTTAAGATTTTTGGGTTTTGAAAATTTTTAACATTAAAGGAGTCGGGGGGAGTCACCGGGGGCGTCTGGGACAGTTTGGAGAAAAAGAAAAAGGGGAAAAAGAACAACTCTTCAGAGACTCCTCCTGTGAACCCCAAAGGTAAAAACTTTAAACGAAATTTCCTTTAAATTTTTCTCCCAACCTTTTACAGCGGAAACCATCCCCGGTATGGCCCCGGGGAAAGGGTAATATAGGTTTAAGAATAAAGGGTTTTTATTCAGAATGGACAGTTTGTATTTTTAGTCACTAAAAGGTGGTAAATATGTGGTCATGGTTTTTGGTGTAAAAAAATTGGTAAATGTGGGGGTGGGAAATGGGGTCTGGGGGGTTTTGGGGAAATTCCGGTTTTGGGGGTTGGGTGTAGCAGTTTTTATTTGGATACATTTTGGCGGGTAAAATTGTGGTCGGAGGGGTTTTAATTTGGGATTCGGGTTTTGGGGTTTGGGTTTTTAACCCGTGTTTTTTGGTAACTGTTAGTATTTTTTAAAGTAGTTTTATATTCCAATTTGGGGGAAAAATTTTTTAAAAAAATTTTTGGGGGGTTTTGGTTTATGGGGGAAGGCAAAGTGGCGCCATATTTTACGGAGAAAGGGGGGGAATTTTTTTAAAACCTTAGCCCTGATTTAAAATTTACCCAAAAAAAGGGGGCCCTTTTTAAAATACAAAAGACCAAATAAACCACCCCCAAATCACTATCAAAAACAAAACTAGCACCCCCCAAAAATTTTAAATTACTAAACCAGCATACCAAGACCAATATCCCAAACAACAACAATATACAAGCACCTAATAATGCCGCCACATCTTCAACACATATCTCCACCATAAAAATACTGAATAATACCGCCATACTTTTACTGAATATAAGCCTGCGACCTGTTCTCTCTGCCATTTCTGTGAAGCAAGTGGGCGGTACCTGTCGATGTCGGCAGACCGCCCTTGCTTCACAGACCAGATGGGCCCCATACGGGAGTACTGGTTGTAGTGCCTTAATGGCGGCCCTGCTGCCTCCCCAAAACTTATTTGCTGCCCACTGCAGGCAGAGCACGAATGTGCTTGGTGCACAGTAACCTCTGTCTACTACCAGCCTATCCATATGGGGCATCCAGACTGTAGCCTGCAAAAGTGTTAATTTTATTGATTTGTCACGATAGTCAATGTAGGTAAAGCATAGAGATGAAGGGGTGAGATGTATAAACTTCCAAACCACCCTGGATCCCATTGGATAATCCCAGCTTTTAGAGGCTGTCCTTTGGTCCTGAACAGTCAGAAGTATTTCTTGGGAATCTAGAGCACATGCCCTGAATCTCCAGGTCGGCAATATTTTGTTTAACTGTTTGTGCATCATCAGGACACAAAACAGTTACAAAACATGGCGGAGCAGGGAGCCATAGGCATCCTGACCAGTCGATTAGCCTTGTTGCATGCTGCATAAGGCCTTCATCCTACAAGACATTATGGGGGGGGGGGGTTGCAATTCAGGTGGCATGATTACGCCATACCACCCATCTGCTTGTGCCTAGCCTTGTAGGATGTAGGATGCTTTGGGCCTGCAGCCTATAACATGTCTGTGGAGCATCTTGACACTGGTCATGTCATGACATCACAGCATCATCACACTGTGTCAGGCCTCACCTGGAGGAGTGAGAATTTGAAAGAAACAACCCATTTTCAGATTTTTTTCTCTGTGCGGTCCATTTACCCAGCAGCATTTGAGACCCTAGATGTAAATCATACTGACCCAGTGAATAAAGTTATGTCACTTATACCACATTGTAAACATGAGAACAACACACAAAAAACAATAGTATCATTGTGTTTCTTACCCAGCCCATCCTGAAAAGAATTTTTTTACATTTTTTGGGTCTTCCAATATATAGTATGGTTATATGTAAAAATACAATTCATTCTGCAAAAAACAAGCCCTCGTATTGCTATGTTGGCAGAAATAATTGAAAAGTTAGGGCTCTTAGAAGGTGGGCCCGAAAAAAATTAAAATGCCATCACCATAAAATCACTGCATTGGGAATAGGTTAAAGGATCAAAATCAATACACGATCAACTATTCAAAGGTCTGGATTCATGAAAAAATTCAAGTATTTGTTTGCAGCAGAAGATTCAAAGAAATGGGACAAGTCACTGTAGACGGATCACATGTGGATACATCCTGGTGCCGATGAGGTTCTATATAGCGGGATCAATCAATAGTCCCGTTACTGTCAGCCGTTTCCGTTTCCATATGTCCAGGACACGACCCCGATTGGAGGTTAATCAGGTGTGAGTATGTTTTGCTAATTATGTGAGGCGATTGTTTTGCATAAAATGACTCGTTATGCAAACATTTCTCATGCTTTGACAAAGATCTTTGGTTTGAAACGCGACAGCTTTGATTGTGCCCTGACCCTGTGTTATCCCATCACTTTTACATTTTTGGATATGGAATAAATTGTGTTTTTATAATAGTGTCCTGGATTCAACGTTCTTCCAAGTTTGTACAGCCGGTTCAGTTCCCTGCTATTTATTCCTATAGACGCTGTGGCGATGGCGGCCACGGCATCTAAATGAATGAGAAACAGGTCCGGGCACCGCGTGCCACTATGATCAGCACTCCCGTGGTGAGATCACAGGGTGCCAATCAATTTACATGGCAGCTGTTTCCTTCGCCTCCATGTATCTCGTTTTATCACTTCCTGCCCCAGGCAGGAAATGATAAAGTTGCCATCTTTAAACAACCTTCTGTATTGTTTATACAATGTAGAAGGGAGTAATGACAATCACGCTCCCTAGAAGTCAAGTACCCTAGGGGGGGCTGAGAGTCAAATAAAAAAAAAAAAAAGGTTTAAAAGTATAAAAAAAAATCTATTAAATATTCAAATCACCCCCTTTTTGACACTTTACAAATAAAAAAATTAAACAATAAAAACATAACATAATTGGTATTGCTCCGTCCATAAAAGTCCAAACTATTAAAACATAACATTATTTATCCCATACACACTGTAGAAGAAAAAAAAAATCCAAACGGCAAAATTTCGTTTTTTCGTTCATTTCACGTCCTCTAAAAATTAGTGCGGTGCAAATTTAAAAAGTACAAAGGGCGACATGTATGCTTTTTTTAGCTCCCGGAGCTATTTGTTTTAGTAGCGTAGAATGCGCCTGAATATGTGAACCTGTTCTACTGCGGGTCATAGATTTAGGGCGACATGTCCCATTACGGCTGCACCATTTTTTTGGTGTACAACTCTGGATAAAATTAAGAGACCACTGCACAGTTTTCTCTACATGTCTGACAGCCATTCCATTCCAGTGTCAGTTGAATTCCAACCAAAGTCCACCTCATTCTTCTCAATGTGCTTCTGATTAGGTGATCACCTGAACCAAATCTTATTTAATGAAGGAAAGTATAAAAAACCCTGCTGTGGTCTTCACAATCCTCTTGCAATAGGACAAGCTGGATGGCAAAACAAGTGCTAGGAATAGGCCAAAAGGAATTTGAATGAAAAAATAACTAAGGAGTTGAAAAGAAAACTGTTCCTGACTTAAAACATTAGTCTTATTGTTTCTAAAGAAATATGAACTTGTTTTCTTTGCATTATTTGAGGTCTGACAGCGCTGCTGCTGCTTTTTTATTATTTTGAAGATTTCTCATTTACTACAAATAAATACAATTTTGTTTGCTTTAAATTTCGGAGACATGTTGTCAGTAGCTTATATAATAAAATAACAATGTACATTTTTCTCAAAAATACAGTACATACCATTGAAGAGAAAATCAGAGAAACTGACAATTTAGCAGTTTTTTTTCCAGAGCTGTATTTTGCACCCAAAAACTGTTGACGCCGTATTTTCTATATAAATGTACAATGTTGTACACCAAAACTAGGTGCATTACACGCTAGGCACCACACTTTTGAATGTGCCTAAAGTAGGCGCATCAAATATGCTAGAAATGATATACACCAGGTGTTTGACAGGTTTATTTATTCAGGCGCATTATACACTCATTTAATGCGCCTTAAAACTGGCTTGAAAGCGCCTCTTTTCTGACATGTCGCCCTTAGTGCTTTCTAGCTACAAAGTGACATTTCTGGTTCAGGTAAACCACTTATAAAGTGCTCTACCTGTTCCAGCAGTATTGCGCCTGGATTCGCCGCACTGAAGCTATAAATGTGTAGCTTCCTACCGTTGTAGTGCAACACGTCTCCAGCACGCCGCCGATCTCAGGTGCATTACAAAGGGATGCGGGCGCTTTATAATGCGCCTAATTTTGGAGTGCATCTTAAAAATATAGCGAACAGGACTGCGCTAATTGCTTGGCTAAAAAGATGCCAGACTTCTGGCACAGCCCAGCTCATACATGTCGCCCTAAGGCTATGTTCACATGGAATAATTGCAGGGCGTAATTACGCCGGGACTACGGGAGCTCGCGCCGACTCCCGTGGGGCGGGGCTGCCGGCCCCATAGACATTCATTATTAGCGGCGCGTATTCGCCGCTAGTAATTGACATGTCACTTATCTCCCCGCTCGGCGTATTGTGCGAGCGGGGAGAAGAGATGGAATCCATAGTTCTCTATGAGAACTGTGGATTATCGTAATGACTGGGACGTATCTCGCCCTGTATTGAGCGCAGTACGGCGCGAAATACGGGGCGAGATATGTCCCAGTTTAAGCCGTGTGAACATCGCCTTAATGTTTACATTTTTTTTTTTATGGTACTAACACATAATGAAACCTACATATTTGGTATCACTGGAATCGTATCAACCTGCAGAATACAGATAACATCTCATTTACTCTTCAGCTATGTTCAGACGGCTTATTATGGGGCGCATTTCGGTGTGTATTTCTCGGCGTACTGCGCTCTAATACGAGCGAGATGCACCCCATAATTAGTCTTTGTCTAGAGATGTTAATTGAGATTATATTCTATGGACGATGGAGGGGACAGGCTTTCTGGCTCAGGACTGGAAGACATTTCTTACTTCTGGCAGAGATGGTTCTTTGAAGAGCTGACAAAAAAGTCCTCAGGAACCCGGAAAAGAAGGTAGCAAGGCCAAGACCAATACCAACAGTGGAGAACATGGATCTAGATCTGCTCAGCAACAAGTGGGTGGTAACCTAAAATTCTTTTATCATCTATCGTCAGATATTTCTTCATCTCCCTGAATTAGGGACATCATAATTTAAAGGTGTCTCATCACACTGTGTCACAGGGCCACAGACAGCTATAGACTCACACTTCCTGGGTATGCTGTGGGTGGCTCTATTGCAGTGATTGACACATCGGCTCTGCTGTTCCTAGCTATTCCTGTAACAATGAGATGAGTGCTGAAGATTTATAATCTGTGGTGTTCAAGGCTATAGAGCTCAAAGGCACATTAAGTTGGGAAGAGATGAGACTCAGAGACTTACCATTGTTGGACTGACTGATGACTGCTTGGATCAATTAGATAAGAGAAAGAGGAAGGAAAGGTGGTCATTAACCAAGAGAAACTTGTGCGCACTACCAGTAGATACATTTATCTTTAACTCCTAAACTAAGCAAATCAATACTGCCATGTATTTGGTAATTCTCTTCATGTACCTTTCCCTACATGTTTAAAGCTAATCATTGTAGTGAGAAAACTCCATGTAAAGCTACTAGAGAAAGGTTATTTGTTTCCTCCAGAGAACTTATTCATCATTCGTCCACTACATAAAAGTTCACAACAAGTGAAGAAAAATAGCAGAGACTCACCATTTGATGATATGCAGTCGCACCTGTTCAATCCAGCTTCTGGCAGCTAGCACTGGTTCACGCCTGGTCCACTGGCTCCCGGGAAAGAGCCCATGCACAAACTTCGAATAATATGATGTATAGACCAACGTATAAGTGCAAAAAATAATGCTGCTTTTATTCTATACACATGTGCAGAGGGTACACTAAAAACACTCCAACGCGTTTCGGGCTGTTAACAGAGCCTTTGTTCACGGTGAAACGCGTTGGTGTGTTTTTAGTGTACCCTCTGCACATGTGTATAGAATAAAAGCAGCATTATTTTTTGCACTTATATGCTGGTCTATACATCATATTATTCGTCCACTACCACCACCTCCTCATCAAGAGACCTTCGGAGAGAAAGTTCAAACCCTTTTGTAAAAAGCTGCAATAAAACCAGTTCCAGATCATCTCAAGAGCAATCACGGCCAGGACAACGAGTGAGCAAGGGTAGGCGCCACTTCATTTCAGACAGGAAAGGGGTGCAAGGAGGCATGGATGGGGAGCGGAGGAGATGGGTGGTGGCGCCATATGCCTTATTTGCCTAGGGCACCAAAATACCTTGTCCCAGTCCTGAGACTAAGGGCTACTATTCTCTACTCCAAAAACATTAGAACAAATACATCACATAGAAAAAGTTCAAAATGGAGACCATTTCTTCAATGATAAATCTGCTGATGGCCAACGGTTGCATATCGTCGATAGACCTCCCGGGTTATATTTCCGTGTGACAAAAATTTCTGAGGTTTGCAGTGAGATGGAAAGGGAAGATCCATCACATCCAGTTTTAAATGCTACCAAGTGTAATCACCTACAAATTTAGGAGAACTAGGCTCTGGAACCTGATCAACTCAAGATCTTCCTGGGAAGTTCTCAGCTTAGTCTTTCACTTTTGTAGGAAAGATCAAGTGCATTCTGGGTTTTATATCCTGGCAATCAAATGGGCTCAAGCTAAGACACATCTACTACAGTCGCTACAGGATGATAAGAGATAAATGTCTAATTGGTGGGAGTCCAACTGCTGGGACTCTAAGGCTATGTTCACACGGCTTGAAATGGGACATATTTCAGTCTGTAATAACACGCCAGAGTGCGTAAATTACGGCTGGAATACGTCCCAGTCATTACGGTAATCCACAGTTCTCAAAGAGAACTATGGATTACGTCTCCTCTCCCTGCTCGGTAAATTGGCCGCGGGGGGAGAGAGGTGACAGGTCATTTACTAGCGGCGTATACGCTCCGCTGGTAATGAAAGTCTATGGGCCGGCTGTGAGTTAAAGGGGTTGTCGTGCTACACAGATTAGCTTTCAACATGTAGGGAACAATAAATGAAGATGTTTTCCAAATATATTGCTTTGTTCATTTTTTTTGTTCAGGAGTACAAGTGATTTTATCACCTTCTGAGGGCTCTTTGGTTCCCCAAGTAACCGACCTGTGTACTTTTTCTCCCCTGCTGTTTGTTCTATCTGATAGCAGGGAGTGATGTCATCACACAGGTCGCGGCAGCACAGAACTCTGGACAGTGAGAGCTTGTTTGTTATCTGATCTTTCAGACAAAAGCCAGTAATTACTGCTGTTTACTTTAACTCAGAAGCGTCCCTGGTCCTGACAGCATGAGATTTATCTAATTAGCAGAAGTATGAATACACAGTGCTATATGCTAATTACAGACAGTTTGACAGGAAGGACAGAGCAAAGCAGCATTATTTCATTCATGCATCCTATGAAACTTTGAGATGAGACAACCCCTTTAACTCTTATAAGCCATTCAAATCTCAGGGCTAGGGTTATGGTTAGGATTATGTTTCTGGTGAGGGCCAAAGTATAAAAAATCAGATTTGGGACATCCTAAGCTAATTTTTTCTCTTTAGTCTAAATCTTCACACTGTCTCTAACAATAACCTGGATTTAGGGTAAGGGATGGTGTTAGGCTTGGGGTTGGAGAAAAAAATTCTAAACTCGGTTTTGGATAAGGGTTCTTACTGGCTTTTATGAGTTAGAGGGGTGTTCTCATCCTTCACGTTGATGGCATATGGATAGGATACGTAATCAAACTGTAACAGATGTAGGACCCACCTCTTGGACCTACACCCACCTCGGGAATGGTCCCAGAAAGTCTCAGTTCAGAATGAAGAGCCGGTTGCGCTTGGACATTACTCTCCATTCTGGTCTATGGGAGTTCCAAGTACAGGTGAGCTGTGTGTTCAGCTATACTGGGAGCTCCCACAGAACATAATTGAGAGACCTGCGCAAGCACAAAGGACTCTTCATTCTGAGCCTGCAAAAATCACTTTGATGACATATCTGATCAGTGGGAACACCCCCTTAAAGGGGAACCCGTTAGATGGTTTATGCTGCCCTATCTGAGAGCAAGATGTGATTGAGGAAGAGAAGGCAAGCTCAGTGATATATAGTTTTATAATATGGAGCAGGATTTCTGAACAAAAAGCAGAGAAAATTCTGACCGGACTTCTTAAGAGACAGTAGGAGTCCTGCTTACCTGCACACATATAGTGATTACACATACATCAATGTGTGTATAACAAATAAGACCCTAAAGGGGTGCTCTCACCATTCTGTTTCACAGAGCCTGATCTTCACAGCCAGCTTCAGGCTTCCACTTCCTGTTCCAGCTGTGGGTGGTTCTGCAGTTTCAGGCTTCCACTTCCTGTTCAGGCTGTGGGTGGTTCTTCATTTTCAGGCTCCCACTACTTGTTCAGGCTTTGGACGGTTTTACAGCTTCAGGCTTCCACTTCCTGTTCCAGCTGTGGGTGGTTCTGCGGTTTCAGGCTTCCACTTCCTGTTCAGGCTGTGGGTGGTTCTTCAGTTTCAGGCTGCCACTTCTTGTTCAGGCTGTGGACGGTCCTACAGCTTCAGGCTTCCACTTCCTGTTCAGGCTGTGGGTGGTTCTACAGTTTGGGGCTCCCTCTTCCTGTTCAGGCTGTGGGCGGTTCTACATCTTCAGGCTTCCACTTCTTGTTCAGGCTGTGGGCGGTTCTACAGCTTCAGGCTTCCACTTCCTGTTCAGGCTGTGGGTGGTTCTTCAGTTTCAGGCTTCCACTTCTTGTTCAGGCTGTGGACGGTTCTACAGCTTCAGGCTTCCACTTCTTGTTCCAGCGTGGGTGGTGCTGCGGTTTCAGGCATTCACTTCTTGTTCAGGCTGTGGGAGGGTCTACAGCTTCAGACTTCCACTTCCTGTTCAGGTTGTGGGTGGTTCTACAGCTTCAGACTTCCACTTTCTGTTCAGGCTGTGGGTGGTTCTACAGCTTCAGGCTCCCACTTCTTGTTCAGGCTGTGAGTGGTTCTACAGCTTCAGGCTTCCACTTCCTGTTCAGGCTGTGGGCGGTTCTACAGCTTCAGGCTTCCACTTCCTGTTCAGGGTGTGATTGGTTCTACAGCTTCAGGCTTCCACTTCCTGTTCAGGCTGTGGACGGTTCTACAGCTTCAGGCTTCCACTTCTTGTTCAGGCTGTGGGTGGTTTTCCAGCATTGACTGAAATTTCAGCTCTAATATTTCTAGCTAAACCTGTAAGAGGGACATTGTTGATGAAGAGTTTTCAACAGCAGGGCAGAAAGCTACAGAGCCCTGAGGGCGACATGTACGAAACCTAGCACTGATATGCCAGTTTTAAATCACTTTAGAGGAGTGTAGAACGCGCCAGTATATATGAAGGTGTCTCACAGCACTGTATACATGTGTCCTGTTCTACGGCAAAATTTATCCCAGCCATGCGACCTTGAAATTGATATGGATTTGTAGGACAGTTATGCGCCAAACAAAGGCACATTGTTACGTCTCACGCGACGTCCGCACAAACTTGCCACTTTTTAAAGTGTCGTTATCTGATGCATAATGCTCCAAGTTTGGGTGTATGACTGTTCATACATCTGTTTTTGGCCAGAAAGCATGCCAGAAAACTGGCACAGCCCTGTACATACGTGTCACCCTAAAGGTTTAAACTTTGTCAATCAGAAACATAAACAAGCTCCTGTGCTGCTGATAGGAAACAGCAGTGCTGTAGGAAAGCTTGGCTACATAAGCAGGAGATAATAACTGCTCTAACTCTGAAAGGAAGCAAAATCAGAACAGCAATGTATTTGGGAATAGTCTTTACTTACCATTGTCTACATGATTAAAGCTAATCAAGGTGGTGCTCAGTGTTTAACTGGGGTGCCTAGGGCCCACCAGAGGAATTTGTTTTAGTGGCCGACTTTGCCTCGCTGTCTCCGCCACCTATACAGTGTCACGTCCGGTCTCACTTCAACGTATGAAGACCTAAGTTATGACATCATCACACTAATCTGTAATCAAGATGGAGCACTGGGGCTTCTGAGTCTCTCTCACACAATTGTAGCAGGACACCGGTGGTGAACATAAAAGGTCTAAAGATATATGTCCCTCCCAGACCCTGAATGACACATTTCATATAAATAAAAATATATCAAAAGTTGTAACACAAATTACTGAGTATAGAACCGCTAAATAATGGTCGTACAGTTACCAAATAACATCGCTACAAAAAAACAGAATCTCAAGGCTAAAATTACCAATAATTAAGACAAAATACTGCCACATATCACCACCATATAGTGACTGAATAATACCACCACAATATGACCACATATCACCATCACATAATAACTGTATAATAACATAACACCACGACCAAATATCACCACCATAAAGTAACTGAATAATACCACTACGTATCACCACCACAGTGACTGGATAATGCCGCCACACCATGACCTCATATCACCCCCACAGTGACTGAATAATACCACCACTCTATGACTACATATCACCATCACATAATGACTGAATAATACCACCACATAATGGCTGAATAATACCACCACACCCTTACTGAATATAAACCATTACACATTGCACAAATATAAGTGATTACAGTTCATGTACAGTTAGTGACTCACAGGTGACGTTTCTCCGATGAGTCGTTCACTTTCCCTTTTCTTCTCCATCCATTTCACACCTTCATGCTGAGTTCTCCCGACCAACACTCGCCCCTGCAGAGTTGGACACAAATATCTTAGAATCCTCACTTTTCCAGAAACCCTTTACCTATAGGTATATAGGTCCCCTCAATTAGGAAGCTATATAGGTTCCCTCAGATAGGTGTATAAGTCCCCTCAGTTAGGCATGTGCATAGATATATGTCCCCTCAGTCAGGCAGGTGTGTATATATGTCTCCTCAGGCATCACGCTGCCAGCGCCGGGACGCTCCTCCCAGATGCCCAGCTGAGCATATGGGGCCGCCGCGGACCCTCAGCACTACAAGGCCACGACCCTCCGGTGGGCCAGTCCGACACTGGTGGTGAGAAAATCCCTTTAAGTAAAATGCTAGTATGAGCAAGGGCATACGAGAACAGCAGTCTGGTAGTTACAGTTCATCAATGTCTGGATAGAGACAGCTGGGTATGACTGTTAAAATAAAACTGAGATGTTAAAAGGAAATTCAAAGAAAACTTTACGCAAGTCATGTGATCAGATCTCGTGAGCGGACTAATAAAAACAGCAGTGAGATGTTATGTCCTCAGTCGGCTGCAGACATAACTGTGCATGATCAATTGAACACCAGACTCTGAACAGACCTCTAAATACAGACATCATTACCTGCAATCTCCATAGCCTTCCAATTACCACTCACGCCTGAGGCTTCACTGACAACATTAAGGAAGAGATTCTAATTAGGAAGTGAACACAAAAACCTTTCTGAAATAAAAAAAAATCCCCTCTGACACAGAAAAAAGATGGGAGAGTAATACTACAGCAGATAATGACCACTGAAAAGGAAGCAGTATTATAGTATATAATATATATATATAATATATTTATATATATAATATATATATATATATTATATTATATGTAATATATAGTATTATAGATTATATCTTATATATAGTATATATATATATATATATATATATATATATATATATATATAGCTATATTCTTGTACATAGGAGCAGTATTATAGTAGTTATATTCTTCTACATAGAGGGCAGTATTATAGTAGTTATATTCTTGTACATAGGGGCAGTATTATAGTAGTTATATTCTTGTACATAGAGGACATTATAGTAGTTATATTCTTGTACATAGGTAGCAGTATTATAGTAGTTATATTCTTGTACATAGGGGGCAGTATTATAGTAGTTATATTCTTGTACATAGGAGCAGTATTATAGTAGTTATATTCTTGTACATAGGGGCAGTATTATAGTAGTTATATTCTTGTACATAGGAGCAGTATTATAGTAGTTATATTCTTGTACATAAGGGGCAGTATTATAGCAGTTATATTCTTGTACATAGGAGCAGTATTATAGTAGTTATATTCTTGTACATAGGGGGCAGTATTATAGTAGTTATATTCTTGTACATAGGGGACGGATATTCTTGTACATAGGGGCAGTATTATAGTAGTTATATTCTTGTACATAGGAGCAGTATTATAGTAGTTATATTCTTGTACATAGGGGCAGTATTATAGTAGTTATATTCTTGAACATAGGGGCAGTATTATAGTAGTTATATTCTTGTACATATGGAGCAGTATTATAGTAGTTATATTCTTGTACATAGGAGCAGTATTATAGTAGTTATATTCTTGTACATAGGGGACAGTATTATAGTAGTTATATTCTTGTACATAGGAGCAGTATTATAGTAGTTATATTCTTGTACACAGGGGGCAGTATTATAGTAGTTATATTCTTGTATATAGGGGGCAGTATTAAAGTAGTTTTATTCTAGTACATAGGGGCAGTATTATAGTAGTTATATTCTTGTACATAGGAGCAGTATATATAGTATATATAGTCTTGTACATAGGGGCAGTATTATAGTATATATATATTCTTGTACATAGAATCCCTTTTACAAATGTTTTCAATGCTTTTTTTTTAACTTCTTAAATAAAATTGAAATTATTTTTATGGTTTAATTTTCCTCCTTATTGGATGTGCTTGGAAAACTTCTTTGATTTCTTAATTAACTATTTTCATGTTTATTACATTATAATACTTTCAATATTTTTATTTATGTATTTTCATAATCTATTTTTTTTGTATAATTATGTTCTGTTTTTCTTTTTTCCTTTCTTTTTCTTCTTTCTTTTCTTCTTTTTTTACTTCCTGTGAATCTTTTATTTTAAGCTGGGAAAAAATGAGCAAACATCTGTCTGAAAAAAATGAGCCCTCAGGGCCCCTGTAGTTGGCGGCCCCCCTTCTCCTTCCTCTTTGTTAAACTATATCTGAATGGAAAAAGTTAGCTGGAGTTCGGAGATCTGGAGTGATTGGATGAGTGCAGCTTCCTGCTGCTATATGTCTGGTGACAGTAAGCGTTCTCTTGATACATTGTATCCCCTGTGGCATCTTTACCCTGTAAAAATTGACCCTGTCCCTGTGAAAAAGTTTGGATAAACTTTTCACTGTGAAGTTTGTAGCCTGCTCTGTGTGCAGTGACTGCTGCTGGTGATTCCTATTTGTAGACAATGGAGCCGGTCCCACATCATTAACCACAGGGACAGACTTGGGGATGGTGAGAGTTACACAGGGCTGTGAACCTATAGACATGAAGATCACAGGGGAGAAGACAGGAAGCAGCCTCCTGCAGCTGGGGGGAGAGCTCTGACCATTGTGGACTGATTGCACTGCAGCTGGAGCAGGACAGGAGGATGGCTTTACCTTGTAACAGCTGGCTCCACAATGAAGGCTTCAAGCACCTCTTCCTGGTACGACACATTCTTTCCTCCATCTGCAATTGTCATTTTTATGTTTTTTTGTAAAGTTGCTGGAAAGTTTTAGTAACTTTGCAGAGTTTTGCTGTGTGTAGTTTTATGCTGAATAGAATTGCGTGTAGTGTTATGTGTATGATTATGCTGTGTTTAGTATTGTGTGTGTATTATGTGAGTGAGTTGTATTATATGCTGTGTGTAGTATTCTATTGTAAGTGTAGTATTATGTGTTTTGAATTAAATGAGTGTGTAGTATTATGCTGTGCTTAGTGTTGTGTGTGTGTAGTATTATATGTGTAGTATAAGGATGTTTAGTATTATGCGTTGTAGTATTATCTGAGTGTGTAGTATTTTGTGTAGTTTTGTGTGTGTAGTATTTGCTAGTAGTATATATGTGGGAGGTGAAGATTGGTATGTTGTATTTTAGCATAGTATTCTGTATTATTAGGATGGTAGTATTAGTTGTGTAGTTTTGGTGTGAAAATTTATGCGTTTTTATTTGTGGTGTGTATTTATATATGTAGATAAATTTTAGTATTATGCGTTTAGTATTTAGGGTGGTGTTTTTGGGTGTTTTTTTGGGTTTTTAGATTAGGTGGATATTTAGTGTTTGGTGTGGTATTGTGGTGTTGTTTTTATGGGTATTAGTGGGTTAAATTTTTATTTAAGGGGAATGTATTATGCTGTGTTTGGGGTAGTATGGGTCTATAGTGTGTAGTATTTTTTTCTATATTTAGATGTTGGTATTATGCGTTTTATATTGTGGGTGTGTATTATGAGGGGTGTATTACTTTTTCTAGATTTAGTGTGTAGTATTTTGTGTGTTTATATTTTTTGTTGTTTATGATGGTAGTTTTTATGTTTTTATTTGATAGTGTTTAGTATTTGCGTGTTTAGATTGTTGGTTTTTTTGGGGTTTTATATTTTCAAATATATGAGTGTGTAGTTTAGCTGGTTTATTTTTGTGTGTGGATTATTTTTCCAGAAATTATATGGTTTTATTATTCAGTGAGTGTTAGCAGTATTATATACACCACACTATATCAAGGACCTTTCTACGGTTTAGTGATTATCTTTATAATGGTTCCCAACCTGTTGTGAAACACAACTTTTCCCCCCCCCACCCCCCCAAGAGGCGGGTGCAAGGGGCATGCTGGGGGTTGTAGTTTCACAACAGCCGACAAACTCTCAATTGAGAACAACTAATTATTAAAGTAAATAACAGCAAAATAACGACAAATTAAAAACATTTCTAAAATAGGTGGGGGAGTTTCATAAATTACTTTTGACTAAATGTTCAGAATTAGGCCTCATAATTGTCATCTTTACTCAATCCATCAATATCTTCATCCCTCGCATTTGCAGTGTTGTCTGTATATGTGTATGTGTGTGGATATGTTTTGGTTTCCCACACAAGGTCTCAAAAAAAACACGAACCGGGCCGAGGTGTCATTGTTTTTTTAAGAACAAATTTGGCCGGGTCCTATTTAAAAGGAAGAAAAAATCTGAACCAGAGAAGTGGGCCAGGTTTTTTATAGTGTTAGGGTATATTTTTAGGCCCCAGTTCCCCAACACAGTATAGCAGCACCCGGTCCAAAAGTTTCATAACACAGTATACAGCACCTGACCCAAAGGGGAAACAGTAAGCCACTCTGAGCCTTTTTTTCCATAGGCACAATATAGCAGCACTCTGAGTCCTTCTTTCCATAGGCACAGTATAGCAGCACTCTGAGTCCTTGTTTCCATAGGCACAGTATAGCAGCACTCTGAGACCACGTGTTTCCATAGGCACAGTATAGCAGCACTCCGAGTCCATATGTTTCCATAGGCACAGTATAGCAGCACTCTGCATCCATATGTTTCCATAGGCACAGTATAGCAGCACTCTGCATCCATATGTTTCCATAAGCACAGTATACAGCACTCTGAGTCCAGAGGCACAGTATAGCAGCACTCTGATCCTTTTCCCATAGCACAGTTAGCAGCACCGGGTCCTTTTTTCCCATAGGCCCAAAAGCGCACTCTGGTCCTTTTTCCATAGGCCAGTATACAGCACTCGAGTCCTTTTTTCCCTAGGACAGTATGCAGCACCTGACCCCCGGGTTTCCATAGGCACATTAGAGCAGCACTGTGTGTCCTTCTTTCCATAGGCACAGTATAGCAGCACTCTGAGTCCTTGTTTCCATAGGCACAGTATAGCAGCACCCCGACCCCCTTTTTTCATGGGACAGTATAGCAGCATCGCCCCTGTTTCCATAGCACATATAGCAGCACCCCCGATCATATGTTTCCATAGGCCATAGCAGCACCCGACCCATATGTTTCCATAGGCACAGTATAGCAGCACTCGATCCAAATTTGTTTCCATACACAATAGCCACCCTGATCCTTGTTTCCATAGGCCATATACAGCACTCGAGCCACTGTTTTCATAGGCACAGTATGCAGCATTTGGCCCAAAGTTTTCATAGGCAAGTATAGCGCACCGATCCATGTTTCCATAGGAAAAATTGTAAAAAATTTTTCCCAAGGCATGAATTCTTGAGAGAAACGTTTGTGTGTAGGAGATACAGTATGAGGGCAGAAATTTCTAAAAAGTACCCAGTAATGAAACCAAGAATTTAAATCACCAGGTAGAACAAGGATCTAAATACAGCAAAAATAAAAGCAATTAGCGGGTTTCCGGGGCCCCAGGTGCCTAATGGGGCCCAAAAGCCAAATAAGAAAATGCCAGTGTTTAAAAGGGACACTGATATTGGGGGGCCCGGGGTAAATTTTTTAAACTGCTCCTGGGTGGAAAACAAAATTCGTTCGGGGATAGTTTTAGGTTTTTTAGGGAAAATTTTGGTAGCGGCCGCCCTTTTCCGGGCGAAGCTCGCATGGGCGGGAAATATAAAAAAAAAGAAAAAATAACCCAAGAGTGTTCCCTAGTGTAGTATATTGAAAGACAAGGCTAGTATAAAAAAGTGTATATCTATGTATTAACCTTAGTAGGTTGTGCAAAATAAAAGACACAACACTCAAAAGTTTTGAAAAATTTCCAATTTTTTTTTAAAACCCGGGGACATTGAAAAAAGGGATCCGTGGGGATTTTCTTTTTTCTCTGATATCCCCAACAAATTTCCCCAAAGGTGCAAGGAGGGTAGATAGAAACTAGTATTGTATTAAGAACTATGTTCTTGCAGTTGGGTTCACTGTTACCTGTACTATAGACAATAAAATAGCGCTATTGACCCCATATAAAACAAAATAAGGAGACTAACTTGGACAAAAACTCAAATCTGGGTTTGGCATGCACTTATAAAAATTTGAACCACCGATTGGTCCCAAAGAGAGGGAATTTGGTTTCTTTTCCAAAATTAAGGGCGGGTTTAAAGTAACCCCAATTTGGGACAAGGGGGGTCTAAACTTTTTGGTAGGAAAAAATATAAAGGGGGCAAAGGGGGTAGAAATTTCTTTTAACAAAAAAGGCCCTTTTAAAGGGAAAGGGGGGATTTTCCCTTTTAAAAGGATTGCCTCTTTTTAAGTTTAAAAATCTTGCAAAAAAAATCACTTTGCAATATTTGTCCATTCCCAATTTTTTCCCAAACCCAATTTTCCCAGGTTTTCCCCCCTTGTTTTGGGGTGCCCTCAGCCCTCAGGGCCAAAACTTTCAGACCGTTCTATCTCCTGATAACTGGCAGCATTTGGTTTCTATACTACAGACCTGTTTTAAACCCCTCATGATAGGGTGTCAGCACTGGGTTGGGGTATAGCTACAGAAAATTTGGGTTTCTACTGCAGCTCATTAAATCCCGTAAACCCCGGGCCCCTGATTCCCAAATTTAAACCAAAAAAACAGGGCGAGGTAAAAAAAGAATTTAGGTAAGTTAGACAACCCCTTTAACCTAAGACTATTTAGGATAAACCCTCTTGCTGTGATTTGGATGCACAATCCCCACATTTAATATCTTAATATCCTTTTTTTTTTTTACAAAGTTTCTGAGGGTTTTTTTCTCTCACCATCTTCAAGAACATGTATCATCGAGGCAAGAAATATTTTTAAACATTTTTTATATGATTTTCAAAATTATACTTTTTCTTCTCTCCCCAGTTCTTCTGGCTGGCTCTCAACACGGTCCTGTTCTGGAGAACCTTCAGCCGGTACTACAGCGGCGCACAGTACTACTACTTGCACCAGATGCTGGGGGTAAGCACGCCTAGAGGTAATGGTTTTTGGATGAGCTGTGTTTGCACTAGCAGCCGGCCAGGCTTGGGTGACAGACACTGTCCTGCTGCAGTGGAAAAGCTGACAAGTCAAGAACAAAAGCTGCTGTTTGCTTAGTCACTGCCTCTGGCTGGGTTTGAATGAAGTGACAGATTGCTGGAGAGCCCCCTTCCCCCTCGCTGGAGCTGCAGGGGTCCTCTGAGCCTTCCACTGTCAGCTGTGGATTGAGGAAGCTGTGGGATCTCAATTAGTTTCCAGGCAGGTAGAGCGGATGTGGTGGTGCTCCTCTGACTACATAGAGGGCATTGTATACTTACCTTCCTCACTGCCGGCTATGCGGGGCCCGGGAGGCAAAAAGCAGCTGAGGTCTTACTTGTGCTTAATGAATAACACTGGGGAACAAAAACTAATTTTTTTTTTGATGCCTGGAAATTTTGAAATATTCTGGGTATATGAGCGCTGCTGAGTCCGAGAATCCCATGCACAGGCAGTCCCTGGGTTACGAACAGGATAGGGACTGTAGGTTTGTTCTTAAGTTGAATTTATATGTAAGTCAGAACAGGTATATGTATTACATGTAACTCCAGCACAAAAGGTTTTTGTTTGATTTTGGATAGTGCAGGGAAGGGTTTTTACATTTGTTTTATTGTCTGTGCCCCTGTTAAAGGGGTTTTACCACAATCTTATTTCATACCTCCTGTATCCAGCTCTTCAGCTCTGTGTGCTCAGAAAGGGGGCGTGTGTGATTTGTTTGAATTGCATATCATGTGACCCTGCAGGATGACATCACCAGGCCTTTATTATTATTATTATTATTATTATTTATTTTTTGAGCGCCCTTGGTTCCAGAGCGCTGTACATAGTCAAAGAAAGGTCTGTTTATGTATAGAATTGTAAGTAGCTACACTGTAGCTCAGAGGTAACATTTTTGCTTTACAGCACAAGGGTCCTTGGTTCAAATCCCTGCAGGAATCAAACCTGTGGATTTTTTTTCCTCTTTTCAATGCACAGACCTCAAAAAAGCACCAAATACATCCGGCCGTTTATATAGACTTCAATAGTAAATTTTCTGCCCTGATCTGGCATTTTTTGCAACATGTTTAAAAAAAAAAAAAAAAAAAACGACTGGGAGCAGAAATGAGCCGAAAACACGGCGCCCGTTGTGGGCCAGCACCAACACCCCAAGATTTTAGATCCAAATTAGAAGGTATCAGATCAGTGAGCCCCATCTCAACTCCAGTAGATAGCAGCAAATAATGTTTGAGGTGTCGGCATCTTTAAGACGATTTTTTTTATACTTCTAGTACTTATCACAGATAAGGAGCAATGTTTCAGATCCCTACAAGCCTTTCTCAAGTAATCAAGCAAAATTATAGCAACATCTCTGCCCCAAGAGGGTCACTGTAGCGAGTACCTGAGATTCTGGTCAATCTGAATCTAATTCAGTTGAAGAAATTGCCCCTAACCCAGCTTCACCCTAACCTCACACCTAGTTGGGGCTAGGGCTGGTGTTGTTTGTTCAGTTTTACAATGAACTTACAGCTACAGAATTGTTCTGTTCAGATGTCACTTCTGGTCCTACATCACTGCCGGGTTAAAGGGGTTTTTCCACAATCTCATTTCATACCTCCTGTATCCAGCTCTTCAGCTCTGTGTGCTCAGAAGGGGGCGTGTGTGATTTGTTTGAATTGCATATCATGTGACCCAGCAGGATGACATCACCAGGCCTTTCCTCTCTCTAGTCAAAGAAAGGTCTGTTTATATAAAGCATTGTGAGTAGCTGAGAAGTAAAGTTTTTGCCTCCAGGCACAAGGGTCCCTGCAGGAACCAAACCTGTGGATTTTATTTCTCTTTCTCAATGCACAGACCTCATTGAGGTTTCTTTTTAATTTATTTACACTGTTTGACTTATTACTAAGGAGTAAAGAGGACAGGAGTAGAGTGACAGCACCTGGGGTTTGAACACTCAGTAGCTGCCTGAGAGGAGAGGTGATGTCTGAGCATGTGCGACCAGGACTGAGGAGCTCTCAGCCCTGGTCGTATCCCCTGGAGACGAGCTGTAAACAATGGATCACTAAAGGAGCAGCTAAAACAAAAACGGTGCAGAGTTTTAATAATAATGAATGGTGAAAATGTGTGTTATTTCATTTGCAAGCTTCCCACGTCAATTTTACTTCATGGTAAAACCCCTTTAATGTAACGGTTACGGGTTACAGCCGTGGAACTGTAAATGTACTGTATAAAATATCCTAACCCTAATTTATGGTTAGGTACGTCTCCAGGTTAGGGGCGTCCAGAACCTGAATTTTTTAGAACACTGTGTGCAATATTTTGGTACTATGTCATCATTATACTTCTTTTCCTCTGCTGTGATGTCATTATGTGCATTATACTCAAACTCTGACATCACTATGTGAAGTATAGCGATGTTGTAACATCCCTGTGTGCGTGATCCTCGCACTACGACTTTACATGAGGTGACATCACTGTGTGCATTACCTTTGTTACTGTAATATCACTGTATGCATGATTCCTGCACTATGACATCATAAAGTTTAATATTTAAATGAGGTGACATCACTGTGTGCATTACTTCTGTTATAGTGACATCGCTGTATGCATGATACCTGTAATATGACATAACAAAGTTTATTATTTCTGAGGTGACATCACTGTGTGCATGATCCTTTTAATATGACTTCACAAGTGTATTATTTCTATGGGGTGACATAACTGTGCATTACCTCTGTTACTTTGACATCACTGTGGGTATGATTAGTGATGAGCGAACCCTAAAAAGTTTGAGTCGAACTCGAACCCCATTAAAGTCAATGGGGGAAGATGTTCTGGTTAATTTTTATACCTATACAGGTGAGGAGAAGCTGCCCACAGCGACGAATCAGAGCTCATAGCAACCAATCAGAGCTCATAGCAACCAATCAGAGCTCATGACAACAAATCAGGGCCCATAGTAAACATTTAGAGCCCATAGCAACCAATCAGAGCTCATACCAACCAATCAGAGTCAATACCAACCAATCAGAGCTCATAGCAACCATTCTGAGCCCAAAGCAACTAATTAGAGCTCATAGCGACCGATCAGAGCTCATAGCAACCAATCAGAGCTCATAGCAACCAAGCAGAGCTTATAGCAACCAATCAGAGCTCATAGCAACCAATCAGAGCTCATAGCAACCAAGCAGAGCTTATAGCCCCTTTGACACATAAGAAGTGGCACATGGTAACTGGCAGGAGCCCCCTATCACTTTTTTCACCAGGGCCCAAGACCATGTCGTATATGTGGCGGCAGCAAGAACCTCCCAACGAGGAACATGGAGGTTCAGCTGGCAGGACCGTAGTTATAGGTGGTGCGGTGGTAGCCAGAGCTGCTGTCAATCATCTATTAATCGTTTCAAGGCCCCATGCAGCTAAATCATATGGGGCCCCCACCTATTACTAGTTCTTATTTTTTAACATATCACTCTGACCCTTTTTGATTAGGTCCCCTGACAGGAGTACTGCCCGTACTGCCCTATTGACACCCCTGCCAGTTACCATGTGCCATTTCCAATACCGGTGTCTTCTTATGTATCAAAGGGGCTTTTGTGCCCCCTCAGGATGCAGGGGGGGACCCATTTTACTTTTTGCACCTGGGCCCAAGAACTTGAACTTATGCCTCTGCAGGCTGGACTACATTACACGGTAGTTATATGTAATTAAAAAGAGAGAAGGATATATATATATATATGGAACACAATAACGCACTGGTATATTTCAGTGTTATGTGGACTTCAAATCTGGCAAAATTACACTTTTTGGCGTTGAGTAAGATTTAGCAACAGAGAGAACTCTATTTCCTGGATATATATCTGTATGACAATAACACACGGTATATTTGAAAGGTACCCCATGGCCGTTTCGGGTCCTCCGACACTTTCTCAAGGCCCGTCATGCCTTGAGAAAGCGTCGGAGGACGCGAAACGGAAGTGGACCACGCTTGTGATGTTTGTGCCAATTCCCGTATACATTTTTAAAGAATAAAGAATTTATAGAAGAAAGGGTGAGTGCCGTGAACATTCTTTGCTATTGGACTTGTACTGGCTACACTTTTCACTGAGCACCAACCTGTTGTCTGCAATTGGATGGACATTATAGTTTCAACCTATATAGCGTGTTATGAGAAACGTATATCAGTGCCACCTGTTTATCTATGAAGGTATTTAACCCCCAAAACTTCCAAAAATGAACTTTTCTTCACTCACCAACCAACCACTATTTTAAATAGATTTATTTCTATTGGAGATTTGGTATTGGTGTGTTATGCAATCACTGAACCTCCAAAACTGCAAAAACTGAAATTTTGGGCACTGAGCATGATCATATGAGTATGATGTATATGAGAGTTAGGTGTTATGTGAGCCTGCAAATGTCACCAAATAACAGCTTCTGGGTGTGGGAAAGATGCAGCCAGCAATACCAAACTCCCGAACTATTGATGTCTATGGAGAGGAAAATGCTATTTAACTAACGAAGAGCAGTCTGTACAGTACAGAGAGTGAGCTGAAAATGGCGTTCATAAGGCAATACAGGGATATATATATAACACTCGACTCAAACTTAACCTCTCTCGAACGGTTCGATCAACACTAGGTATGATCCCACGCACTATGATATCATAAAATGTATTATTTTTTTGAGCTGACATCACTGTTATTGCCTTTGTTATTAGTGTGAAATCACTGTGGATATGATCCCTGCACTATGACACCACAAGGTTTAAAGGGGTTGTCTCACTACAGTGATTCATCTTACCTCAGTCCTGTGTTCTTGGTCTCACTTTGAATTCAGTGGTGTGTTTACTGGCTTCTACTAGGCTGCAGTAGAAGCCAGGTCTGTAGCTATAGCAACCAGTGCTGCCAACCAATCATGAGATTGAACAGGTCTGTAGCTATAGCGACCTGAAGAGCTGATGCAGCCCATACAAGAGGGGATATCTAGGAATAGGTAGGACACTGTTAATGGACACATATTGCAAAGTGACTTGTTTTTGCTAGATCTTTAACATAAAAAGCAATCCTTGTAGTGAAACAACCCCTTTAATTTCTATGAGGTGACAATTCTGTGGGCATTACCCCTATTACTGTGACATCACTGTGTGTGTCATTCCTGTACTGTGATGTCACTTTACATTGTGCAACGGGGATCCACTCTAGGTTTAGCTATAGGGCCCCATGGTTAAATGTTATACCCCTGATCTGCATCAAAATGTTGGATGGATTTGGGGATTGTGAAGTTGCCTGGAAGGGCGCCAGAAAAATTAATTCAGAATTTTTTTTTTTGTTTTAAGTCTCTCCCTTTCTCTGTATCATGAAACCTTATTAGTCTCCCATCAGATTTGTGGTTTCCTCTATTTACTTGACCTTCCTCGGTTGCTCTGTTGGTTTATAATAAAAAGCTTGTCATCTTTCTGAAGTACGGCTGCCGTATCCTCCACGAAGCTGCGTCCATATCTGTTCAAGGCGAACCATTAATCCCCCAAAATAAAATGTACAATGCAGCAGATTGAGGAAATGATTGTGACAGCTTCTTGGCCGGATGTCACCTCCCGGATGCAATAATGTGAAAGCCTCTCGATGCCTTGTGTACAGAATAGACAAAAATGAGCATGGATGCTGTCAGGAACGACTCTGCTGACCTTTACAGGGAGAAGACCTTCATAGAACTTCAAGCAGAATTTAGGGCATGGTATTAAGCGGAAAACAACAATTTTTTAACAGAATTGATGGCAATAGGTTTTTTGCACTTGACAAGAAACCTAAATTTATTTTATTCTGAAGATCTCTTCACAGAGGGTTTAGAAAGCACATTACACAATATACTGTCCCTAAAAAAATTTTAAGACCGTGGGACTTTGGGGGGCCCCATCGGGAACTACTGGCATGCTTTTAGGGGCTCGTTTAAAAAAAAAATTAAAAAGGGCTCATTATTGTCAGGGGTCCCCCCCGTGACCCCCGCCCGGGGTTCGCGGGAAACACCCGGGGCCCCCCGCACGAGCGGCCCCGCCGCCCCATTTCGGCGGGGGGCACCCCCGCCGGCCCCCCGGGCCCCCTTTCTTATTTCCCGGGCCCGGGGCCCCCTTTCCTCTGCCCACCTCCCGGTCGGGGTTCCCCCGACATCTAAGGCCGCGCACCCGGCTCTGTAAAATTTAAAAAAGGCCAGTGCCCCGGAAATTGGGCCTATTGCCGGCACGCCCTTATTTAAGCCTCCCCATTTTCCGGGGGCTTTTCCCCCGGGATCTTTTATGCCATTACCCTCCCAAAAAGCTTTCCCAAACCTTTTTCTGACTTCCCGGGAAAAACCTTTCCAAAGCTTCCTTCCTCGACCACCATTTTCCCGCCTTTTCCTGACCTCCCTGCCTGTCCAGACCACAACCTTTGCCCCCTTTTCCCTGCCCTTCCCCTGCCCCCGACTGGGCCTCCCCGGACGATTCTGCCCCCAAAGCTATTCTTTGCTGCCACCCCAAGCAATTCAGCCCGGGGGAAACAAACCGGGTAACCCCCCGAAAGGAAATTCCACCCCCCTTTTGCGGGGGGCTCGGGTGAAAACCGGGCCCCTTTAGATTCCTTCCCCAGGGCCCGTGGCTTACCCCAAATCGCTGCGGGGGTCCAGTGACCACTTCTACGTCGGGGTTTCGTGACGGGTAAATCCCCCATGGATCCCCCCAAAGGTTCCCTCCCCGTCCACCTCCCCTCCCGCCATTTTTGGCCCAGCTTTCGCAACAGATCGCTCAGAAACCCCCAAAAAACTAGCCATCTCTCCGCCATGAGCAGTTTTTCCCGGGCCCCCAGCAGCACAACCCCTCCCGCTCCCCCTCCGGTTCCGGTTTTTTTTCCGCCCCGCGGCCCACGGCCCTTTTGCTATGCCGTCCAATTCGATGGGGACTCCGGGGCCCTGCGGGGGTTTTTCACCCAATGCTCCCTCATTCGAATTAAGGGGCCCAACCAAATTTTCCCACCGAACGGTTTTAAGGTGGCTTCGTCTCAGCCTTTCCCCTTCCCCGGGGAAAGCCCGGCCGGGGAACTCCCCTCTGGGCAAAAAAGGGACCCGGTCAAAAGCCAACCGGGCTACCTTCCCACCTTTTTCAAGTGAATTCGAAACCGCCCGGGGTTCATGGGCCGAGACCGCCTTGCTAAACCTCGCCAAGGGATTTTTTCCGTAGGCGACAAACCCTTTAAATTTTCCCCCGGGCACTTTGGTTTTCCGATTTATCGGGGAATAAAGGGCTTTTGACTGCCCCCTTCAAAAAGGCCTTCCACCGCGCCCAAAAAAATCCCATCTCCCGGGGATCTCCCGTCTTCCTTATGCCTTTCCCTGGCCACTCAAATTTTACATCCTTTTCTCGAACCCGGAAAAACTGGCAGGAAGGGGAACGGGCAAACCCCCTCCGTCTCCCCGTCGGGTCCATTTTAAAAGGGGCCGTCATTTTGCCCTCTTCACCTGCCCCCGAGGAGCCAGGGAATTGGATAGACCCCAACCTTCTACAACGACAAAACCAGAAAGTAGGGAACTTGTTTTTCCCGCGGCGTGCAGACCATTTCCCGCAGATCCGGGCCCCCCTGCGCCCTCTGGTGGGGGAAAACGGCGCACCTGGGGAAACTGGGCCCGGGGGGCCCCCTGGGTAATCAAGCCCTCCCTCGCCTGACCTTTCCCCGGGTTAAATCTGGGCACGGGGCCCGGGCCCCCAGTTCACGCAAATGTTTCCCCGGGAACTCGGGGTCGCGGGAAAATTTTTTGGGCCTCCCCCGGGTGCCCAGATAAGTTTTCCCTGTTTTCCCCCCTGGAGACCCCTACCATCCCTCTGTCATGGTGAGATTCCCAAGGATCCAATTCTTTTTCCGGGACGACCTCTGGTCCTACAATTAGGGATACTGCCAAAAAGGATTTTGCGTTCAAACGTACTCCCCCTTCCCCCTCGCCCAAATTCTCCTGGCCCCCGGGGGTTTGCAACGCCATGCTCCCGGGCTCGACGGGCGACGGGCAATTTCCGGGTTTGGGGGGCCCGGAGTGTCAGTCCGCTTTTTGGGGGCACCCCCCCGGTGCTTACCCTCCCCTTTGGGTCGTCAATTCCCCTGACGGGCCTTCCCCACCAAAACCAACCTTCGCAGAATTTTTTCCCTGAAAGCAAGCGAGACGTGCCACCCCATCGCCCATAGGACGGTCCTATTGACTGGGGGCCCGGGACTTTCCCTCCCTGGCGGGGTTTTCCCCCCGTCGGTACCCTGAGACCTTGGCAAATGTCTACATATAAAAGGGGAGTTTCTCCAGAAGGGTTCCCCCAAAAGCCCTTTCCTCCCCCCCAGCGGGACCCCGGTTTTTTTTTCTGCTAAAAAGGGAAACGTACCTACGCCCTTGCATAGACTATCGGGGCCCCCAATTTAAAAAAGGGAAAAAGAACCGCTACCCTTTGGCCCCGGGCAAGACTTTTTGACCGCTACGATTTCCCAAAAACTTTACTAAACGGACCTGGGGGGGGCCTTTATACCTCAACGGTTTACTTGGGGGCGATAATGGAAGACCGTTTTTAACACCCGCGAGGGGATTTCATTTATCTGGTCATCCCCTTTTGGGGCTCTCAATGCCCCCCCCCTTCCAAAATTCTTTAATGACACCCTTCCCGGGGACCTCCTGTACCGTGCGGGGTTGTTTTACAAACGACATTCTGGTGTTCTCCCCCGCCCTTTGGGAGCCCCATCAAGTTAAACGTACGAAAAGTCCTCAGACTCAAAGGGGCCAACCCCTTTATGCCAAACAGAAATCCCCCTTTTTCCCACCCAGCAGAGCCCTACCATTCCTGGGCTACATAAATTTCCGAAAAGGGGCCTGAAATTTGGAAACCCCTTCAAAGTTTCCGCCGCCTTAAAGGGCCGCCCCCCCGGGGGTTTTCCAGCCATACAAAGTTTCCCTTTGGGTTTTGCCAACTCCCTTTTAGGCAATTTTTTAAAACTTTTCCCCTCCTCCGGCTTCTCCCATAGGGGGCTTTCCCAAAGAAGAACCCAACCAAACTCGGGCCCCCCGGGGGCCAGAGGACCCTTTCCTAATTTAAAGTCTCCCTTGCCCTGCCTGGTCACCCCGGCCAGTTTCAGAACAACCTTTTTTTCCTCGAAGTCCCCCCTTTCCTCGGGGGGGCCGGCCTACTCTCCCAAAAGGACCCAAAGGCAAGACCCCCCAATTTGGGGTTTTTTTCTAAAAGTTTTCCTCTCTAAAAGGGAAATTTAAACCAAAATCGGCGCCCCGGGAATTACGGCCATAAGCTTTTGGAAGAGGGGGGGGACTCGTGGAGGGGGCTCTTCACCCTTCAGCTTTTTTAATCCCGGGCCAAAAAACCCTTTCTAATTTTCGACGGTTTAACGCTTAAACCCACCCGGGCTCTTTGGTCTCTTTTTTTTCCCCGGGTTTAAATTTTTTTCCATCATTTTCCCCTGTAACAAAATGCCCAAGGCCACGCTCCTCCCTGCTTCGGTTTGGGGTTTGGGGAAAACAGTCCCCCCCTTTGGCACATTATCTCCCAAACGTTTCATCTCGGGCCGCCCCGGGGAACCTAAAAACCCTTTTCCCCCCCAAGAAAAATACTTCGTCCCAGCTCTCCGGAAAAGATATTGCCCTTGGGGTCTTTGCCCCCTTTAGGGGGTCCCCCAAAGGGCAAGGCCCTTTTCCCCCCTTCTCTGGGGTTTTACTGGGGGCCCGGGGCCAGCCCGGGAATGTTCGTGTTTCGTGGACCCCTGCGCTTCCGTCCCAAAAACAATCTCCTCCCCCAAAACCCGGGCAGGCCCTGCCCCTTCCTCTACCTATACCTAGCGGCCCCTTGGGACCCATGTGGCCATGGTTTTTTATCACGGAAAACTCCCTCCTTCCCCGGGCAAAAACCGGGATTTGGGGGGTGACAGGGGGGTTTTCAAAAATTTTCCCACTTACTCCTCTCCCGGGGCCTGCCTAAAGCCCCCCCCGCCTTGCCATTTTATTTTTTTTCACAAAATTTTTTTGGGCGCAGGGGGCTTCCTGGGCACATAGTGCCCGGACCGGGACTTAAAATTTGTCCCCCCCCAATTCTGGCCTCCCTCTGCAACCAACTGCAAATAAAATTGGATTTTTTCTTCAGCCTCCCAAACCCCCCAGTCCAAGGGCGGGTAGGAGAGAAAACCCAAAAACCCTGGGTTTGCTACCTGCCCATTTTGGTCTCCGTCGCCAGGATAAATTGGTCCCCCCTTTTGCCCCGGGCCGATTCCCCTATAACTCTTTGGACCCCGGGGGCTCCCGGGATTTGCTCCTTTTTTTATTGTCACGGGCGACATCCCCGCCCACCCCCCCCCTTTCGGTGCCCTCCGGGGCCCCTGTGTAAGGAGCTGGTCCGACCTGACAGCATCGGGAAGCAACGCCCCAATCTCTACCCCCGGCTTCCGCCCCCCCCCAAAGGCACAAAGCCGCAAAAAGCGAAAAACCCCGCCACCTTCTCGCCGGGTGAAAAGGTGGGGTTTGTGGCTAAAAAATATACTTTTCCAAGGGTTTCCCAGCTAAACGGGCCCCCCCGGTTTCCCCTGGGCCATTCGGGGTGTTAGGGCCTTTAAATCCAGGGGCATACAAGCTCCCCCCTTCCTCCCACTAGAGGGCCCGAACTCCTTCCTTTGTCCGTTTTCAAAAAACCTTTTTCACCTTTACTCCTTCTCTAGGGTACTTGCCCCCCCACCCCCTTAGGCCGATCCCCCCCGTTTGTTTTTACGGAAAAGGGGAATTCTTATGTAAAGAGGGTCAAGGGAAGGGGTTTTTTTCTCATTGACGGGAAAGGGGGTTCGGGCCCAAGAGAGGCCCTAAAAAAATATTCTGGAAAAAAACATCATTAAAGGGGTTTTTCCTCCAGGCCAGAAAGAGGGGGGGCCAAAAGGGGGGGGGTACTGTAAAGGGGTGGGCCCGGCGACCCCCCGCCCCCGGGGTCGGGGGACCCCTTGGACCCCACGAGCGGCCCCCCCCCATGTCGGGCGGTGGGAAAACCCCTCCCCGGGGCCCGGGCCCCACCTTTTTACTTACCCCCCCCGCGCTCCGTTCTGCCCACCTTTCCCCGGCCCGCCCCGCTTTTCCCGACTTTCTAAGGCGCGCGAAACCCGGCCTGTAAAATTTTAAAAGGGCCCCTTTGCACCCGGAAATTGGCAAAGGGCCGGCCCACTCCCCTTTATTTAAGCCTCCCCCTTCCCGGGGCTGTTCCCGACTTTAGTCCCTTTTTCCTACGAGAAACTTTTCCAAACCTTGTTCTGATTTCCCGTGCCCGGGACCATTAGTTTCCCTTTCCCTCGACCACCCCCATCTTCCCCGCCTTTTCCTGACCTACTCCCTTTGTCCACGCCCCAACCTTTTCCCCTCCCGGCCCTTCTGCCTGCCCCCCCGACTACGACCTTTCCTGACGTTTCCCGCACCACCTATATTTTGGCTGAAACCGAAACCCAAGTAAACGCCCAGGGAGCGCCCGGAACCTCACCCGCAGAAAGTCCCCCCCCTTTTTGCGGGGGGTTTCGGGTGAAAACCGGGACCTATTTAGATTTTTTTCCCGGGCGGGGCTTACGCCACCCGCTTGGGGCGGTCCAGGGGGATCCACTTCTACGCCCGGGGTTTCGGAAAATTTAAAAGGGGCTTTTCCACGGTTTTTTTTTCGGAAGGGTTTTCCCGGGGGGAATTTACATCGAAATCCTTTTCCGAAAAAATCGAAAAAATTTGGCAGGCCATTTAGTTTTGGGTTTTAAATGGGAAATACGTTTGGGCGGCAGACGCAGGTATTTCCTGCCGAAATTTGCCGCCGGTTTTTGGCGGCCGCAATAGGGCCCGGGAAAAAAAATTTTCAGTCAATTTTTGGGGCCCGGGATTTCGCGACGGATTTACACCATATAATGAATGGGGATTGTAAATCCGTCGCGAAATACATGCCACACTAAGTGACACTTATTTCCAACTGATTTTCAACTGATTTCGGAACGTATTTACGATCGGCAATCCGACGTAAATACGTTCGGAAATAAGCCGTGTGAACATAGCCTTATAGTGCATTAATGGACAGATAAGGCCCTGAGGCTATGCTTGATCTGAGCCCTGAAATTACTAATGGTAGCACTGCATTAAAAGGGGGAATTAATGCAAGATTAAAATTGTCCCTTGAACTGGGTTCCAGTTTAGTCCATCCAGGATAGAAGGTCCAGATGGTAATCCAACACTCCCTTTCCATGATTGATGGGACAATTCCCAACTCCATCTTGTTTGCAAACACCACCTCTGTGCAAAGAGCTATACACAGGTTGTCTATGGTAAAAGGCATGGGACCAGCCAGGTCTGAACGCAATCTTTCCATGGGCCCCATAACAGCTGCTTGGTATACCTTGTCATAGAGGTCCGTAGGCTGCAGTTACATGCAAATGTATTCATGTTCCAATTGAAAGGCACTTTATCTCCCATATCTTCCCACAATTCCATGCACCACAGTATTTCCTTCTCTCGGAGATTTACTGTTCCTCCTGAGCTTCATGATTAATAAATAGAATGTCAGAACCAGGCTAAGACCGGCCCATAGGGGAACCCCACCGTGAGCCCCTGAACATGGTCGACCTGGAGTTTCTTTTAAACTGCATAAACATCCTTGGGAGAAGCAGACAGTAAGAGGCAAGAAGTAGAGCATAAGAGGCATGTACAATAGCTGTAGGGTGGGCCCAAGAATCGACTCCACAGGTGGGCTTGAGAATCAACTCCACAGGTGGGACCCCAGAATCATCTCCCACAGGTGGGCCCCCAGAATCATCTCCATAGGTGGGCCCCCAGAATCATTTCCACAGGTGGGCCCCCAGAATCATCTCCCACAGGTGGGCCCCTAGAATCATCTCCACAGGTGGGCCCCCGAATCATCTCCCACAGGTGGGCCCCTAGAATCATCTCCACAGGTGGGCCCCCGAATCATCTCCACAGGTGGGCCCCCAGAATCATCTCCACAGGTTGGCCCCCAGAATCATCTCCACAGGTTGGCCCCAGAATTATCTCCACAGGTGGGCCCCAGAATCCTATCCACAGTGTCAGGGGGACCCCCAGAATCAATCTCCCCACTTAGGGTGGGCCCCTAGAATATCTTCCACAGTTGGGGCTCCAGGGATCAATCTCCACCAGGGTGGTGCCCCAGAATTCATCTATCCACAGGTGGGCCCTAGTATCATACTCCACAGGAGGGCCCCACCCAGAATCAATCTCCACAGCAATGAAAAGATTGGCACCCAGGTCTGACACTGACCAGAACTACTGTGACACAAGGGAAACATGGATTAGTGTTTTGAGGGTTTTTGGGGGTAAAAATACTTCTTATCAGAGCAAAATTACAAAAGTGCTAACCTATGGGGAAGGTATTATTCACATTTTTTTTTTTTTTGTTCCACTGGACAGACCCTTTAATCAATGCAGTGTTCTGAACCTAAAAACAAAATGATGATACTTACAATTAGGGTGTCATGTTGATGCCCTTGCCTCAAGTACAGTAACTATAATTCCCATTTCTACATCTTGCCTATCTTATTTCTTTGAGAAAATTTCAGCCCCGTTTCGCAGGAAAAAAACACCACTAATCTGCCAGGAAAATGCCTATGATCTTACCGGGAAAAACCACCCATCTTTTTTAGGGTGTATTTAGCCAAAAGCTTTGCCCTTTGTTACCCTGAGTTTCAAAGGAAGCCTCTGGAAAAAAAAAACGTGTATCTAAAATAATTTATGAGTTAAAAGGAACTTTTCGAGGCGTACAGATTCTCATCTGAAAGAGACCAGTGGTTTGGACCACCTTACTTTCAGACATTTGCTCTATCGGTGGGAGTATGCCAATTTTCCATCTCATTGTTTTTTTGGGAGAAGGGACTCCGGTTATTTTTATTCTATTTTGGCGTCGTATGAGAATATGGATTGTAGGGAAGAAAACGTTTTTGGCAGTAATCATCACTTCTGCACTTGTTACTTCAGGACTAGTGTTTGAGCGATTTTTATCGACCAAAGTCGAAAATCGGCAGGTTTTTTATGGTGATCGAAAATTTTCCAATCATGCCGATAATTAGGGTTAAACTACTGTGCAATCATTATTTAAGATCGCGGCTTTTTCGAGCGGCTTTCTGTTATTTTAGGTGGCCACGACAATGATGATATTACAGAACTAGAGCAGGTGGAAGATGTGTGTGACGACTCGTCATAGACTGCGGAGGTGTAATGTTAGCCGATTTGCGCTGGAAAAAAGCCAATAATGGACCTGTTTTACATTGAAACCAGCCGTTCTGATTTCAGCTCAGTGTTCCTACGCCGCAGGGTCTCCTCAGGGATACGGACACTGCGCTACTGCCGTTTGCGATTAGGAGATTAGTTGGCCAAACAGTCAGCGAAATTAGTCTATTTTCTGCACAGAGAAACCTCTACTATTAGCTGTGATTCCTACAATATTAGTTTAGATTAGAGATTTGAACTACTTTTATGTAGTTAGCTTGAGAATTCTTTAAAGGCAGGCATCTTCCGCTGTAAATTCACGGCGCGTGGAGAGCGAGAGGGGGGGGGGGCGTCGTGGGAGAGGGGTCGTAAGGCCCCGCGGCGCAGAAACACAGGACACGCTCTAATCTATAAAAGAACACTGGATAAGTTCACCAAGATTTTTAGGTGGTAGAATTGTAGTTGGATTCTTTATTATTAACAGTTTGCTATTGAAAACTATTTCCTTGGATATTGGCAGCCCTGCAACAAACCTTCTATTGGATACACTATTTTAGTAACTGCATAAGGTCTCTTTGTTAGCTGCAAACTCCACTTTTATTTTTCAGTATTCTATCCCAATTTTTAGTTAGGTGTTTCAATTTTATCCCATACTACACCTGTGACTGTTGAATCATATCACCTTGCAGTTTAAACTTTACAATCTAGCGAATTCTTTGTAGTCAGCCACCAGGGTTGTTTGGTTGCAAAAACTTAACGTGATATTGTATCGTACCGGAAAACATACACGTGTACGTGTTTTTTGGCTTTTTGGCACCCAGCACTGTTTCATTGAGCAGCATACTACGTAAATCTTAAAAACAGCAATTTCTATATTCACACAGGTGAATGAAAGGTGACAAAAATACAGTTCTTATTATAATCAAAAACATAACAAGTTACGTGTTTTTTGACTTTTGCGCACCAAGACTGTTCATTGACGCAGCATATACGTAAATCTTCAAAACCATCAATTAATCTCTATATTCACCAAGGGATGAATTGAAAGGTGCAAAAAACATACGGTTTATTATATCAAAAACAATATGTTACGTGTTATTTTGACTTTTGTGACCACCCAGCCCTGTTCTTGACGGCAAGCATACTACGTAAAATCTTAAAACAGCAATTCTATATTCAACACAGGTGGAATTGAAAGGTGCAAAAAATTACCGTTTTATTATATCAAAAACTAAACAAGTTTACAGTGTTTTGACTTTTTCAGCGCACCCAGCACTGCTCATTGGACGCAGCAATCCATACGTAAATCTTAAAAACAGGCAATTTCTTATTCACCACAGATGAATTTGAAAGGTGCAAAAAAATTACGTTTATTCTATTCAAAACCCATAACTGTTATGTGTTTTTTTGACTTTTGCTGCACCCAGCATGGCTTCAATTGACGCAGGGCATCATAACGGTAAATCTTATAAAACAGGCAATCTATATTCACCACAGAGTGAATTGAAAAGGTGCAAAACAAAAAAAAAAATACCGTTTATTATACAAAAGCATAACAGTTACGTTTTTTGGACTTTTGCGCACAAGCACTGTCATTAGAGCTTGGGGCCATCCTACGTAAATCTTAAAACCAGCAATCCTTATTTCACCACATGAAGTGACATTGAACAAGGTTGCAAAAAAATTACGTTTTTATTATATAAAACATAAAACAGTTACGTTGTTTTTTGATTTCCTTTTACGCGCACACCAGGCACTGTTCAATTGGGACGCCACGCAAGCATCTTACCGTAAATACTTAAAAACAAGCAATTCTTTATCTCACCCACGCGGTGGAATTGAAAGGTGACAAAATATACCGTTTATTATTATCAAAAACATTAAAAAGTTACGTGTGTTTTTGACCTTTGCCGGCACCCAGCACATGTTCATGTATGGCAGCATCTACACGTAAATCTTAAAAAACTAGGCAATTCTATTTTTCAATCCACAGGTGAATTGAAAAAGGGGCAAAAAATACAGGTTTTTATATCAAAAAACATAACCAGTTACGTGTTTTTTTTTTGACTTTATTGCGCACCAAGCCAATGGTTCATTGGACGCAGCATCTTACCGTATATCTTAACAGCAATTATTATATTTCACCACAGGTGAATAGTTGAAAAAGGTTGCAAAAAAAAATACCGTTTAATTATAATTCCCAAACATAAACAGTTACGTGTTTTTTGACTTTTGCGTCACTAGCCCAACTGTTCATTGACGCATTGCCATCTACCGTAAATCTTAAAACAGCAATTCTATATTCACCACAGTGTGAATTGTAAAGTGCAAAAAAAACCGTTTATTATACTCAAAAACATAAAAACAGATAGTGTTTTTTGGACTTTTTGCCGGTACCAGATTTGCTTGATAGGACACTTGCAGTTAAATTTGAATCCAGCAAATTTTGTTTTTGGAATTAGAGGGTATTTGAGAATAGCTTTGTGAATTTGCCGTCTCTTTTAATAAGGAGACTTTCCCAAAACTTTCCATACCTTCGCAAAATTTTTTGAATATTTTCCATGATAAACACTGGACCGCGAAATTGCAGCGTGGTAAGCAAGCCAAAGAGGGGGGGTAGCACATGCGAGGTAGAGCGTACGATAGAAGGTGCACCTTCAGTGCTTGGCGACAACACCGCATTGCCAGGCGGAATCGAGTCAGTTGACAAGGGACGTCAGGCCCTGTCATACAGCAGGCTGGCGTCTGGGCCCTGTGAAATCATAAGTAAAAAAACGAACATCTGTTCGCCACCAATCTGTCTCTCAGTGGTTAATGGCAACCTGCATCCTAGCAGTGCTTACCTCCTCGTTCTCGCAGTCAAGGGCACATAATGTCTTCAATCAAGCATCATTCAGCATCCTGTCCTCAAACATGAAGCACGCCATAAATGTCAACTCGGAGTGTACCCACTCACTGTGGATCACATCCTATTTACTGACAGACCTCTTTTGATGACAAAAGCTGGTTGGGGTCAGAGAAAGGCACTGTTAAGATCCAGAGGATGATTTAGTCTGCTCTGACGGCCAGGTTGTACTGATTTCCCTTCAGAGGAGGTGAATGGAAGCCGGTCACTCTGCAACAAAAATCCCGGATTTGTGGCGTTGCCTGCGGTCGGCAAACGCCTTGCAGTGCCCCTTGCTGTAGCCGCAGCTTCTGGATGCAGAAAGTCCAGGACGACAACGGCTCACCATGTCAGTTGATGGATGATTGTGATGACGACCCATTGCGGATCCATCCTAGGTCTTTTCCGCAGATTTGCTTGCGAGCGCTTATCACAAGTGGGACGAGGAGGAAGACGATGGAGTAGTTTTGGTTCACATACGGGTCCTAGCACAAAAAGGGATGAAGGCGCGTCGCCCCAGAAATGTCCGCGATATGATTCGCCAAGGCCGTACGCGGTCAGCGCAAAACCCGCTCCTCGCTTATCGCCGTCAAAAAGGTCCAGGACCTTCAAGCCTGGGCCTCTTCTTTGAGCAATGGCTCTGATTCACCAGGCGATGTCATATTGCGCCTTTTAGCCGTAAACGCCATAGTAGAGGCAAGACCTTAAAGTGGTTAACCCACCACCAACATGTCTAGTCCACTGCACGCGAGTATGCATGAGTTTGAAAAATGGAGAAACTTGGCCAAAAAAAGAGGGCCAGGACCGACGCGGCAGCCCTCCAAACCCACTGTCACAACCTCCTGTCTCCGTCCGCCCCCTCCTTCTCTCCCGCCACCCCAAAGCGTTCCTCTAGCTGCCCATGTCTCTCAGAGTATTGATCTCAGGATCCAGCCCGCTTTTCAGCCATTCCACCGTTCGCCTGGTACCCACCACGAGCCACACAGGACGTACCCATCTACCCATCTCCTTCGCCAGTTGACGACCTTTGCCACGCCGTCAACAGCAGGCCAGTCTAGCTGCAGCCTATCTTGTCTTCCAGGTCTTGGGAGAGGCAGAAGAAACCACTTTACCAAAAAACCATCCCCAAAGCCAAAAAGCCTTGAATGTCGCATATGCCAGGCTTTTGGCCTTGGAAAAGTTGCCTTTCCGTCTGCGTGGAACCAAGTATGGGTTTTCCTGCCACGTCATGGCCTCGCTTGCCCCAATACCAGATGCCGAGCATGGCTTTCTTTGCCAGAAACAAAGCCGTTCCTGCCCTGGCCAATCCACGTTCATCTAATTTTCAAGCACGTTCTGTCTGCATCTGTTGTTCGGAAAAGATCCATATTCACCACCGAACAACAGGGACTGTCAAGCACGGCCAAGGCGGCTATTCTCTGTTTGGACAGCTCACTGACGTGGAGCTGGACTGTGGATGTATTCTGTGGGCGTACGAGTGGGCTCTCAGGCTCCGAGCGCACTGCTCTTTCAAAACCGCAGGGATGGTGCAAGGGCTCTTTCCCACACCCAAGGTCCTCCTGAAGTGGCTTTTCACGTGCCCCTAGAGGGACAACCAGGGCCCAGTGTTGAAATTAAATCTGCCTTGGAGTGGGACGTCCACACACACAGGGTCAGGGAGCTTGTGGGACGGCTCTAAGCAAACGAAGGACCGAGAAGCGCTGGCTGGGTATGAGACAAGAACCTTGTATGCCAGGCAAGAGGCTGGTGTGCCGATAACCGAGGCGAATATCTGCTGCACGCCTTAAGATCGGTAGGTGGAGCACATCCTTGCTGGCACATGTCATTGAAACCTGTTCGTCAGAAAATTTCTAAAGAGATTACCATGGGTTCTTCTCTGCTGCCTGCTGAAATAAACATAAAGATCGTGGTACTTGAGTTCGCACTTCCGCCATTCGCACTGCTTCGTACCGGCTGCGGCTGCGTCATACTGCAGAAGTTTTATTTCAGGCTCAGGGCTCCCTCCCCGTTCAACTCGTTTCTCCTGTGACGTTAGGCAACACTGCTGTGGAATTCCACTACCACATTCATCCAAGCGACTCTTTATGGAGGCAGGCACAGCGCATGCCATTCACGAAGTCCGATAGTGAAACAACATGGCCTGGTGACAAGCAGCGAGTACGGACCTCAGGGGGTGTGTTGAAACCACCGAGAGTTGGAGGACAGGTGACTAAGAAGCTCTGCCACCCATCCTTGGCCAGTTTTTTGAAGAAAAGAAGCCACAAAATGGATCAGTGCGGACAATACCCTTGTCAGCACGATGAGCATTGGTGGTGGATCTTAAAGTTACTGGAAACATCGTTAGACACTCTGAAACAACAGGTTCCCTGCCAGCGACGGAAGGAGAGACAGGACCACAAGATGCGGACAGGGAGCCTTTTCTCTCCGTCAAAATCCCACAAGGCCCAGACAGTTTCCACAATTTCATCCGGTCTTTATGGCAGTGAGTTCGGAGTTCCCTAGGCAGGCTAGGTTGCAAGGTGGCGCATTCAGCTATTCTGGGTTGCATCATCTCAAGGCAAAGTTCATGGGCTGTGTTGAAGAGCTGTTATGCGGAGGCATGGAGCGGAGGAGGAGGAGGAGGAGGTTATTCCAAGACCACCGAGATGTTACCGACGTCCTGGCCTTGGAAAAGAGGTTTGGCAGCGGAATTTTGAGGGCTGAGGAGGAAGATGAGGAGTCAGTCTTTTGCTAGTGCCCTCGGCACCCAGAGGGCTTGGGAAAATCAAAGCTCAAAAATCTCTCACATGAGTGCTTCGGATGCACCATTTCCTCCAACTGATCACACACTTACGGCACATCAAAAATGATCAAACAGTTACCTGGGGTTGAGCCACCCTCCTGGATCCCGGTAAACAAAACAAAACTAGCACTTTCCTTCCACCCACCAATAGAGAGTAAAATGAGGAAAATCGGAGACCTTAGCTGATTGAATCAAACTTGGGAGGAGGGACAAATCTGTTGTATTCTGCTTCACGTTCCAAAATGTTTCACAGTGGAACAAAATGCCAGCCGACGTGGACAGCAGTAGAGTTGCCAAAGTAAGGCGTTAGCGGCAGCAGCAGCAAGGTGGGCACAAGAAGCCTAATGGGGTGACCTCTAGGCAATCTTTGTTTACCCACACTCACCAACGCAGCCAAATGCAGGGGCACACATCCAACACACAAGGAGATCAGCTTAAGAATTCATGGTCCGGACTATTCTGCGTCTCAACACGATGTTTTTTGCATGTTGTTCCTGAACCACCCATAGACTTCAGGGTATCCAAAATCCAGTGAACTGAATGCGCCCGGAGTGGCTCGTCACGCCCCATAAGAAGGTGTTGTCTGCCCAGCAAAAAGCCAGCGTTCATATCTGAATCGCAGGACCTTCAGCACCAGCTAGGAGGAAGTTCATTCTACAGACAATACGCATCGGACTTTCACAGATAATGTGGATCGTTTGACTTTCATCAGATGAAAATCAGCATGGATCTCTGATGATGTTGTGGCTCCCAATTTGCCCGAGGGTCCACCGATTCGTTGCCAGTCTTACTTCAAAACAATTCCTTTTCTTCAAACAGAAATGCGTTCCTCTTGAAAAACTTTTTTTTTAAAATGCAATCAATTTCTTACTGGCAAATTTTTTTCTCTTTTTCCCAAACAGTTTCATATTTCGCTGGTTTGCTGTGTAGGAGATGTAAAAGACAGCAAGTTTCATGACAACACCGTATATCCATTTACTCACTTTATCTTAAGAAGTTTTCTGCATTGTCAATGGTTATTTGAGGTCATGTTGCTGTTGAGATTTAACAGCAATTCAATCATCGGTCCTTTGGAAACAGAAGTGATTCTAATCGTAGGCTTTCTTCCTCAACATTTTTAATACGTGGCTTTGAGATAGTCATATTATTATATTATTTTTTGGGGTAATGTATGCTAGTGAGATACAGCTATTATTTATGGTCCTTGGAACAGAAGATGTGGATTTCTAAGTGGCACTTTCTCCCTCACAATTTTTTAATAGTGGCTGAATGAAGTCAAATTTATAATTTTTTGCGGCGTCATTGTAGTTGTGAGATACAGCATAATCATGGTTACACATTATGTAACAGAAAATCGTGGACTTCTTAAGTGGCATTTCCATCCCTCAAAATTCTTTAAACAGTGGCTGAGAAATGTCATTTTTTTTATAATTTTTTTTCGGGGTCATTTTGCTGCTTTTGAAAATGCAAGCCCAATTACCTACAGGTCCTATTCATAAAAAAAAATGATGGTTGGTTCTAACAGACATTTGTTCTTCACATTGACCAAATTGCTCAGGTCATGCTTTTGAATTTTTAGGGGCATATTTGCTTGGGACATGCTAGCTATTACCTACCAGGTCCTTACTTCTAAAAATTGTTTGTTTTAACAGACATTTGTTCTTCTCAATTGACCAAGATTGGCTCAGAGGGTCAGATGCTTTTGAATTTTTGGGGGCATTTTGCTGTCGACCAATTGCAGCTATTAATTACAGGTTCCTATTCTTAAAAATGTTTGGTTTCTACAGACATTTGTTCTCACAATGACCAAAGTTGGCTCAAAGGTGTCATGCTTTGATTTTTTGGTGGGCTATTAATTTTTATGACTGTGACATGCCAAGTTATAAATACAGGTCTATTCTAAAAAAATGTTGTTTCTACAGACATTTGTTCTTCACCAATTGTCAAAGAAGTGGCTCAAAGGGTGATGGTGCTGTCAGAAAAAGGAATAGGTAGGGACCACTGTTAATGGTACACAGTATGCAAAATGACTTGTTTTGCCAAGATCTTTAACATAGCAATAATCAATCCCTGTATTGAGGGACAAAACCATTTTCATTGTTCATAGTTTATTACAGGCTAATAAAAAAAAAGGGCACAAAGTCGTCCATTAGTTCAGGCCTGTGTGTTGCTTAGGTGTGATCCAGCAGGAAGGCAAAAACCCCAAATGAGTACGAAAATTGGTAGAAGCCAATTTGTCCTTTCATTTTTTAGGGGAAATAATCCTTCCTGTACTCCAATCTGGGCATCAATCAGAAAAAATCCTGGATCAATGACCCTTGAATTCTAGTCACTATATAATTGTTATAATTATTAACGCTCAGAATTTTGCATCCAAAAACCTTTTTGAACTCGGTTTATTGAATTTCACATGTACTAGTCCCTCTGGCAGAGAATATCCATAAGTCTCACTGCCTCTTACAGTTAAAAAGAATCCCTTTTTATGTTTTATGTAAGAAAAAACCTTCGTTCCTCAAGAATTACATGAAAAAAGGAGAAAACACAAAGACATGTGGAATTTCTCATCTATTTTTTAAAAATGATGTTTTCCTAGAATTAAAGTAATAAAAAAAAAACTTGCATGTTTACAAAAATAGCGCTGTTTTAAAAAAAATTCCTCTGAATTGTTACAAGGGGGGGGGGAGGATACAGGAAATTGACCAGATGTAGGTTATTCAGAGGACATGGAGCTTTGTGAGCTACGGGACAGAGAAAAAAAACAAAAGTCATACAGAGGAACCCATTTCCTCCAGCACGTTCGATTAAATGAAGGTAAAAAAGATTGTCCAAAGATAAAAGGGTCACTGGGTGTAAAAACCAGGAGCGTTAAACACCAGTATGTCCCAAGTGAAGCTCAAATATGGCGTCCACACTCATTCGGTGAAGTGGGCAAATGCGAGCTACCCCAGGTAATTGACTGTGTACAGAGGACAAGTGGAGTTTTTCACACTTTCGCTTCGCACTTCTTCAGCACGACAGTTTCGTTGCTCGCCGTCATCAGTGGCATTTTAACCTGCGTGTTAATTAGATGACGGACGCAGCCTGGGCTTTCACCGCCAACCCACGTAACTCCGGCCTGGGTCATAGCTGAGGCCAGCGACCAGGTATAGTCCCAACTGTTCCAGTGAAAATTAAAATGGTGGTTGAAAGGACTCCTTTTCCAGGCACTTTTTTAAATGTGGGGGTCATGCAGGTGGTTTTGGGGCTTCATGCTGTGGCCCCAGGGGGACCAGGTATAGTAATGTTCCAGTGATGATGAAATTAAAATGGATGGTGTGAAGGACTACGATTTTTTCGGCACTTTAATGTGGGGGTCATTGAGGATTTTGCGGAGGACTCATTTAGCTAGTGGCCAGGGACAGGTATTATAGTCAATTGTTACCAGTGAAACGAAATGGTGGTTGATAAGACTCTTTTTTCCGGCCTTCACTTTTTAAAATGTGCGGCGGTTTCATGCAGGTGGGGGCCTCATTGCTGTGGCCCAGGGACAGAGTATAGTCAATGTCCAGTGAAAACTTAAAAATGGTGGCTTGAAGGACTCCTTTTTCGGCAATTTTTTAAATGGTAGTGAGGGTTCATAGCAGGTTAGTTGGGGCTATGTGTGGCCCAGGGGGACAGGTATAGTCAAACAATGTCAGTGAAAAACTAACAATGTTACGTGTGTTTGAAAGACTCCTTTTTCCGGCCTTTTAAAATAGTGGGGTGTCATGAAGGTTTGGGGGCTCATGCTTCGCGTTCCAGGACAGGGATATTTCAAATTTCCGTTCAAGTTACATGGATGGTTTTCCAAAATACATCTACTGCCTTTTGGGCACTTTTTAAATTTGTGTGGTGATGCAGGTTTTAAGGGTCTGGCTTTGTGGGTACAAGACAGGGGATAGTGAAATGGTCTGTGACTTTTTTTCTGTGACTTTATTAACCTAATGTGTGTATTAGCCTAGATGTAGCACGTATCCATTTTGACTGATGTGGATGTTAATTTCAGCTACTACAGCCTTGTTTTGGGGCTGTAATAATGAAGGTGTTGTGCTCTCCCATAGACTTTAATGGTATCGCGCCATCTTAATCGGGATGCTCACTATCAAAAAAACCTTATCGATAGGGGGCCGACAATCGACTATCGATCGATCTCGATAGAAAACGCAATCCTCAAACTCTCAGGAAAAATCAAAAAGATCATAAAACTTTTTGTGTCATAATATTATATTGCATTAAAGTGGTTGTATCACCAGACACATTGATAGCTTTTCAATAGCAAGTGCCATCAATGCCTGATAGGTGCGGGTCCCAGAGGTCCCTTGAAATTGCCCTTTGGGGGAAGGGTCTCCCAACACAAAAAGTGTGGAAAAATTCCCATTGAGCTCAAACTCCTTTCCTGACCACCTCTCTTTTAAAACAGAACTTTTTGGGGTTTGTTCCAATTTAAAGGTTGGGGGCCCCCTTGGTTTCCCCCCACCATTAGACATTGACATCAAGCTAAGCTTTCCTACATCTGTAAGTCTTCTTCCATCTGGAGGAGATCAGCATTACATAGTGAACTGTTTAGAAATCTGTTTTTTCCTGACACTTTAGTGCATTCTCAGGGTCATGCTCCCTGCGGCCTCCACCATTCCTGGTCCTATTAAGTAAAATTTTCCCTTAGTAGGAAAACAATCGATGGAAAAGGTAACAGCTGACTGGAGGAGTGATCGCACAGCTGTTCAGCACAGCATCTCATTGAAGAGGACATGCCAACAGCTCTTGGCACTTCAGGGGGCAAAGGGCCATTCAAGACTGGAGTGGGTAGTACAATTAGTTTGTTTGAAAAAGTGCTCCCGTTTATGCAACCCCCTAAAAACTCTGAGAAATTTTGACGCTGGGACGTCTCAACACTATCCCTACCTCTAACCCTATCCCTAATGCTAACCATAACCTTAACCCTAAGTTAGGTGTTTAGGGTGTTTTAGGTGTTACCTTACTTTTTACCGTCACTTTAGGTCTCACATAATATTTTCTGTGGCATCACTTACGATGCGACCATTCAACCCCAACTTCCGGTTTTCCTGAGTTACCCTTAAGATGGGAAACGGTAAGGTCGAGGGCTTTTCGTCCCAGAAAAAATAAGGGGGAAGGTAGTTTTTCACTTGCATAAAGGTTCTGTTCGAACTAACCTCCATGCAAATGGAACCAATCCATTTTTACAATGGTCCCAAGGACTACAATGGGCGTAGGTTTTCACTGTGGTGTCCATCATTTTATCAGAAAAATAATACAGCATACTGGACTATTTTATATGTTGTTCCTATTAGAAATCCGATGCAAGTGTCAACCTAGCCTAACCTACAAAAACCGCAAGTGACCTCCAATGTCACACTGGACATGAGCTAAAACTTAAAGGGGTTGTCTCACTACATGGTTTGCTGCTTTTTATGTTAAAGATCTTGCAAAAACAAGTCACTTTGCAATATATGTCCATTAACAGTGTCCTACCTATTCCTAGATATCCCCTCTTGTATAGGCTGCATCAGCTTCTAAGGTCGCTATAGCAACAGACCTGTTTGATCTCTCCTGATAGGCTTCCAGCACTGGTTGCTATAGCTACAGACCTTTTGATCTCTCCTGATAGGCTGCCAGCGCTGGTTGCTATAGCTACAGACCTGTTCAATCTCTCCTGATAGGCTGCCAGCGCTGGTTGCTATAGCTACAGACCTGTTCAATCTCTCCTGATAGGCTGCCAGCACTGGTTCCTATAGCTACAGGCTTCTACTGCAGCCTAGTGGAAGCCAGTAAACACGCCCCTGAATTCAAAATGAAGCCAAGGAAACAGGACTGAGGTCAGATGAATCAATGTAGTGAGACAACCCCTTTAAGTTAACACATTTACACCCCTAAACACCAACCAAACCCTAATCCTAAACCTGATTTATGGTTAAGGTAGATTTCTTTTTGATGATCTACCCAAATTGCATAGATTCGGGTCCAATTTGACATTGATCCGCTTCAAAGCACAAAAACTAGTGACAACATTGGGGCAAATTTACTCATCTTGTCTAATATTAAGACAGCATAACATTAGACCATGCAGTTTACAGATGCACAAAGTGGAAAATTTAGGGTGTGATTTATACCTGAAAAAAAAGTAAAAAAAATTTGCACAAACCAGGGGCCCTTTTTTTAGATAGGTGCCCAGAAGTTGGAGCCGCATATACCACACATTGATTTTAACGATATGCCATCAAAGTATAAAATGGGAACACCCCTTGAAGGTCCACTTTACTTACTAGGCTCCTGGTATGCCCACCCTGGAGAGAGAAATGGTTCAAAAGCAAGCAGCTTGATTAACAGATTGGGAAGGAGAGTTTCAATCCTCTTAAACCCATAGATCATACTTTTTGACTGATTGCTCTAGTAGATAACCCCTTTAATATGTTGCATGTTTATCATTTACTAATGTGCAGTAAGTGACGCTGCAGAGTCCAAGCTCATTTCCCATGAGGCTTTTTGAATATTCTATGCATCACATTGATGGCAGTGCTGATATGATCATCTAGGTGGATTAGAAGAAAATCCTCAGATGCCCTAATAGACTGGAATCCCACACTACACAACTTTCTATGGGGTAAGCAAATTTAATGACACTACAGTGACCTAACAGCAATTTCTGATGAACTAAGGTGGAAAAAAGCCTGGAATGGTCCTTTCATCACAAACTGAAATATATGTACCTGCACTGATACACTGTAGCAACATGCTGCTGATATACTTAAAGGGGTTGTCTCATTACATTGATTCGTCCTGTTTTCTTGCTTTCATTCTGAATTCATGGACGTGTTTACTGGCTTCTACTAGGCTGTAGTAGAATTCAGGTCTGTAGCTATAACAACCAGTGTTGGCAGCCTATCAGGAGAGATCACACAGGTCTGTAGCTATAGCAACCTGAGGACCTGATGCAGCCCATACAAGAAGGGATATCTAGGAATAGATGGGACATTGCTAGTGAACATATATAGCAAAGTGACTTGTTTTTGCAAGATCTTTAACATAAAAGCAATCCTTGTAGTGAGACAACCCCTTTAAATCACAGTGTTGCAAGCTTTTATTTATGCAAACTATAAAGTCTGCTGGAACAGTTTAAGAAGATTTTTGTTTACAATGTGTTTTGTGGACATGGAGATTTGGGGGAAACAAGGTATTTGCCCCCTCTTATTCAAGTCCTGGTATTACCCCCATCTCAGGTCCATCCAGCAGGGTTAGCTTAGTTATCTTGTCTCTTCTAATGACTTCTTCCACTGACGACACCGTTGCGTCCTTCATACAGAGGTCACAAATCATTTTGATGAATGAGCGCCCCCCCCCCCCTCTCTTCACACCTACCGAGTAATGAGCGTAGCATATCCACACATGCATATTTTAGTATGGGGGTGATGATGGGTGTGGCTGTTGTGCCTGACTTGTATATAGAGGTTCTCATTAGCGACGGCCCCTGTTAATTGATGGCGTCATCTCCCCACCAGAAAGTGATCATTGTGTTATACAGTTGTAGTCACTATTCAGTGTTATATCAGCACAATTATTAATTAGGAAGCAGTTACACCGCAATGGGATTGTATCTCTGCCATCTTATACATTATGCAGTCAACTGTTTAGCTGCTATCTGGAGTATTGTCAGGACTATGCTCTCTAGATCTAGTATTAGTCACTTGTCAAATATCAATACTTTTAAGCAGTTATATTTCCAAGGTCCTGGTTAGTGTTGTTTAAATAAAGTCCTGCTTGCTTTGAATAAATTCAGGTTCAGGTTTCTCCTAACCCTGTCCCTATAGCTGTCCCTTATGATAACCATATTTGTAATGTTGACCCTTGGGGCATCATTACCAACCAGTAATCTGTAAGAATTTTAGCTCCGCTCTGTAAACACCTTTGCCCTACCTAGGAATTCACCCGATCCTCCTGGGAATGTCTATTTTAGGTGGACTTTGCATAAGTCACACCCCTTTTACAGGGTGCACCCGGGAGGATTGGCAAATATGACTTAGGGTCAGTGGTACAGTTAGCATTATAGATAGAGTTAGAGGACTCAGGATTAGGGTTTCTTAGATGTAAACTTATGTACCTTTCAGCGTTGCTCCTCAGAAAGTGTCACTTCTGTTAGGACCATATGATGTCACTTCTGTTTTCCCTAAGTTACCCCTGTGTGTTACATCCAATGTCACTTCCGCTTCCCAAAACAGAAGGGTAACCTAGGGAAATCAGAAGTGACACTAAGCAGTGCACCAGGTTTGATGTGGGACTCACTCAAAAGCACTAACCCTAGCCCATAATCTAGTTTATAGGTTAAATTTTAGAGTTTTTTTGGCCAAACTTCAAATTTGGTAGATTTGGGTTGAATTTGACATTTGACTAAAAACTACTGCTAAGCACTAGACCTGGCCAATGCAGTGAGTGCGCATAGAAAAGTGCTGCTAGCCAAGCAGTAGGACCGCCTACTGGACTCCTGAGCCCCGAGATTTACATTAATAAATTACTTGTTTTCCTGAATCTTTCTCTGCAAAACTAGACATCAATTTGCTCAGCTCCTCCTGCTCTGTGGCATGCTACCTGCAGATCCGATTGAAGGTTCAATGTGACAAGTTCCCTTTAAGGGGCTGTCTGCTCTATACTCTCTCATTTTATTAAAAGGGCCTGTTAAAAATTAACTAAAGGCAAATCTCAATGATGCTGGAAGCCCCATTGATCAACTGTAGTCTGTGGCAAGATCCAATAACAAGTTTGTAACTTCTCTACAGCGCCACCACAGGGAAAATACAGCATTACATCGCCCCATTGTAATTAACAGATTGTCCTCAATGTAGAGGGTTCTCTAAAGATGGAGATGTTCTTTGTAGCTACTTCTGTGTCAGCCCAAATGATAGAGATCCCCAAAGACACCCCTTATTAGCTCTAGATGCCCAAACAGTAGAATTGAAAATTGATTTTCTATATGAGAGAACCTCTGCAATTTCCATTTATTTCACTGAAAACCAGGGAACATGTTGGGATTAGTGCTATCTACAATGCATAAAAAAACTTTGAGATTCTTAGTTCACACGATTTGATCAAAAAATGCTTAAAGGAGTTGTCTCCCCACAGGGTTTCAAAGAATGCATGAAAGAAATCACTGTCACTTCCCGTTCATACTAATTTGCATAAGCTCCTTGCTTGTACAGCCCAAGTTGTGCTTTCAGATGTAATTGATTAGATTAGCTTCTCAAAACCAATGGAAGGACTTTCTTATTGATCCCAAAACAAAAGCCCTAATTACAGACTTTTACTTGAGATAAATCAAGCTTTTTACTGTCTGGCAGCACAGGACACTGACTGACACTGGCAGACCTGTGGTATGACTCACTCTTGTTATCATTGAACAAACAGCCCCAGGAGATTGTTTACAGGTCGGTTACTGAGGGAACTGAAATAGCCAAGGAGGTAAAAATTCACTTGTATCTCTTTAGGAAAACAGAGGAACAAGCAATATATTTGGAAAATGTCTTATTTTTTTGTTCCCTACAATTTGAAAGCTATTCTTTGTAGGAGACAAACCCCTTTAAGCCACCCCCGGGTTAAACGGGATCTCAAGGCGGGTGGTCCCACGCTGTCTTTACCTCTCAATAGAGCCAAATTCAGACTTCTCATTGGGTCAACGACTCCATAATCCAAGAGAAAAAATAAAAAGGGACCAACCTTGCACCATACTGCACTGATATAACAAGCTGTGGAGGTGGGTGGGGTGCAAGAGACCAAAATTGAGGCATCCATTCCTCCCTATATAATTTAAAAGCAATATATGCCAAATACAACGTATAGTTCTGCACAAAAAAACATTTCTGAAAAACACAATGTGAACCTAATGTTGGGATTAGGACCTACTTGGTAGAAGCTACTGAACCTCTGCTCTTCTGACTTTTATGGAAAAAACCCAAATTAATTATTGAACACCTTATTTTATTACCAATGCCTAACTTATAGACTGGATTTATACTAGCCAACCAGTACCAGAATGGGAGGAGAGCATGATGGGAACAGTGTGCTGCCACTGAGCTACATGCTGATCTACTATGCTGGGGGAATAGCTGCTCAGAATTATACATGCACCCAAACAACATGCACCCAAATAATACTTGTAATATTGTAATGGGTGCCAGGAATACCTTGATATGTGTTGATTACTAAGATAGCGGACCTGATAACCGCTACAGGAACCGACAACTAAAGAAGCCAGCTACCAATGTTCATTTCCAATGGTGGCAAAAGATATAGAATCGATGAATTAGACAATGAAATAATAGAGCACTGCAAGACCATGGGAAGGGGCACACTGCAAGACCATGGGCAGGGGCACACTGCAAGACCATGGGAAGGGGCACACTGCAAGACCATGGGAAGGGGCACACTGCAAGACCATGGGAAGGGGCCACATGCAAGCCCCATGGGAAGGGGCACACTGCAAGACCATGGGAGGGGCACAAGATCCAGGAGACAGCTATGCCCATGATAATTAGAACTATGAAGTGGTTATTATAGAAAGGCTTGTTGGTCCTCTGTCTCTAATTATAACATACTATTAGTAATCAATATTGCTTGAATAGGGCCCTGTTCAATTCGAAACTGGTTTGACTGAACATGTAAAAAATTTGGGTTCTAAATTTTTTTCTAACCCTTACCCTCACACTATCTCTAACCTTAACGCCAAACTATGGCTTGGGGTAGGGATGGTGTTAGGGTTAGGGCTAGAGAAAAAATGTAAGTGGGCCAGCTTTGGGGTTGGGTTTAAAGGGCTATAGAAAATTTCTAAGCTGGGCTCAAGGTTAAGGTTTTAACTGGCTTTTAAGGGTTGACTTACCAACATACGAACCCGGGCCCTTCCCAGTGGGGCTTAATTTTCACCCAAACATCAACCCTCTCCCCCCGTGCCCTCTTCCATCTATGTCCCCCCCCTCTTTCCAAGCACGGGTGTAGGTTGGTGGCGTCACAAAAATGTGACATGAATGGAAGTCAATAATCTCCAAAAAATTGGGAATTCGCAAGAGAACAGAGAGTGACTTTTGATCAAATTTTTACTATTTTGCCATGGGGCAAACTTAAACTTATCATTCTTATCTGTAAAACATAAAACGTAACTTTTTTTTTGTATAAACTCTTAACCTTGCCACTTTTTAAAAACCCTATTTCAAACCTACCTTTAACCCTTTTTGCTTCGAAAGGGGGAAAAACCCCTTTCTTTTATAAAAGTCGGGTCCCCCACTCAAACAGGAAGCCTTATATCTATAGCAAAGTACTAGCTCAAAAGGGATCCAACCAACCTGGGCATCGCCCCAAATTCTGGACCAAAACAAATAAGGCCCTTTGACCACCGCTCAGCGGGTGCACTTGTAGACAGAGGTGAGAAATCAAAATTTTAAAAATGTCAATTGACCTCCCCGAATTTTCGCCAGCTCCCGGGTTTCTCAGGGGTTGAGGTCCGATCACTGTATGTAACCACTTCCTTTTTAATCATGTTGGGTACACCCTTATTCAGGTTCCCCAAATTAGCCATCAGGAAATCCACAAAAACCCACCCCCTTTCGCTCTCCGCCCAAATCATAATATGTCCCTAAAATGCCACCATGCTCCCATGAACAGAAATCCTCAGAAATTTCACCACCCCCATAAAGGGCTTGCGCCCCACTTACCTTTACTCCCCACCCCCAAGCCTGCCCAGCAACACCTCACCCTGACTTTGATGGGCTTCCGTCTTATTTCTTCATATTATTGAAAACTGCGTGCCTCACCTACAACGGATGAGCAAAAAGGTGTTTTCTTCCCAGCATACTACCAGATTTACAGCTCCCCTAAGCCCCCCCTCTACCCCAATCGAATATGCTATTCATTGGGATATAATTTATTACAGTACACCCCTGTCATTTATCTTCCCAAAAACACCCCTCCTATAATTAATATACATATTCATTTTAAAAAAGCGCAAGCCCTATTGTTCATGTTTTTTTTTGCTGTAACTTTTGTCTCAAACTATTTTCCCTAAACCCCTTCTCTTTTTTTTGTAAAATTTTATATTTAAATTTTAATAAGCTGTAGGCTCTATGGTTTGCCCACCCCCCCCTCCCGCAGTTTGCCCCCACAATTCCCCATTGAAAATTTCTCTTCTGCTACGGCTTGCCCCCTAATTTATTACGTCCAAAAGGGAAACATGCAAAAATATGGGGGCATGCAAAAATATTAGTGTCTTCAAACCTTTTTATTAGTTGCATCCATCAGCCTAGATCAACGCGCGAGAGAAAGAATAAAAACTATAAAAAGAGAATATATACAATGAATATAGTTTCCACTCCCAGGGTGCGTCTCGCCACAAAAAGCGAGTGCACGTAATACAATTCATGCCAAAAAAACCCTCCATGCACAAAACCCCATATACTACTCCTGATTTTTTAAAAGAAACCGGGGCCCCACGGATAATAACCCATCATCCTTAAGGGCCCAGGAAAAGAGGGACAACGTAGAGGCAGGGGGGGGGGGGGGGGGGAAGGGTGGCGGGGGGGGGGGGAGGAGGGAGATGGGAGAGAGGAAAAAACATATGTGGACTCTGATGCTTCCCCAAATAATATTCAACTGTGCTATACCACGACCTACTTAAATCACATTTTTTTTCTTAAAAATTATTTTATGGGAATCACAAGATTAAAAAATCTAAAATGAAAAGCCTTCTTTTTGGCCCCTTTTGGTTCAATGTATTTTGGTCTGGTATCCTCTTTCCCCTTTCTGCACAAAAAAAACATCCAAATCCCCCCTTTTTTTCCCCCCTTTTTCACAAGATGCCCCCGAATTTTAAACCTCTATTTCGCCCCTTATGTACTTCCCAAATGGTCTGCTGAGGGGTGCACTTACTTTTAGACTCAATGTTTGAGACCACGACGAAAATCCTGTATGGTTTTTCCCCCAAAAGATTTGGGGGGGGTACACTAGCCCCATAAAACCCCTCTGGTTTTACAATTAAAAGAATTTCTTTTCAAATCTTCTCTTATCAAAGGGGTTAAAAAATTCTTTTTAGTTTTCATATGAATTGGACAGAATGAAAATTTTCCCCAGGGGTTGAGCCTACCCCTGAGACTGTAACCGTTTTTTTTTCCCTCTCCTAAAATGCTATGTACAAAATTTATCCCCAAATTTCTTCCTCTTTTATAAAGTGACATAGGATATTTAGGAAAAACCCCAAGAATACTGGATCTGCTTTTTGAAGTCCCCAAAGTCTTTTAGCTTCATTTCATGGCTCGTCACGAAGGTACCTACAACGAAATTTAAAACAGTTTTTTTTTTTTCTTCTTTTTACTGTTAAAAAGTCCCCCTTTTCATGTCAAAGCCCTTTTTAAAGCCCCTTCCCCCAAACGAATGTTCAAAAGGGGGCTGGGGAAAGGGATTTTTTTTTAGTCAAAATAATTTTTGGACACTTTTTCACAGGGAAACTAATATAGTATTTTCTAATCATAATTCCCTGAACGAAATAAATCATATACCTTTTAAAAATTAAAAAAAAATTAAAAAAATTTGGGAAGGGGGGGTTTTAAAA
>JAODAL010027134.1:0-55457 GCA_025379985.1 Phyllomedusa bahiana | reverse complement strand
CCCACACTTTTGCGTTGTTTGCAGAAAGCATGTACTACCGGCAAATAGAGCAAACGTAGTCTATTTGGTTCTATTTATGTCTATGCGCCGGCCGCAGATACCTCAGACATACACAGTAACGCAGTGTAAACCCAGCCTAACACGGTAGCACGGCATCATGAAGGTTTACAAGCCTAAAATGTAGTGAACAGGTCACTTTAACCCCTTGACAACCGCCCAATCGCCATCTTTTGACGTAGCTACAGACACCAGGATCTGTGGCACCCGGTGTCACAGCAGCACTGAGAACAGGGCTGTACTTCACAGCCCTGTTTCCAGCGCAGCTTCTGCAAGCACCGGGAAGCAGGGAAAACCTCCACTCCACGACACTTAACCCTTTGATTGCAGCAGTCCGTGACCGCAGCATAATCAAAGGGCTTTCCCCTGTTCTGTCGGGTGATCGGGACTCTGGTGACCCGACAGAGCCCAGTGAACATATCCACAGTCAGCCCTGGAGACCTGGAGTGACCTCAGGGCTGTCTATGTAAGAAGCCAGTGATCAGAGCAGAATGTGTGCTACCCTGATCACTGCCTTTGTCAAACTGAGAGAAGGGGAACATCTCTCCTTATGGAGAACACCAGTTAAGGTGTGTAGTGTTTTGATTGCCTTTTAGCCCACTACTAAGCATCTGCATAACACAAGACATTATGGGAAAGCTCACTGCGCCCTCTATTGGTTGTAACAAATCCTCAATTTACTTCTGATTCACTGAATCTTTGAGAAGCTAAAAGGAATATTAGTCAAGCCAATATCGCTCATCTACATACGCCGTTTCGTGGTTTTGCCCCTCATCAGTGTAGAGCAGTGAGCTTCCCAGCTCCTTTCCCATAATGCCTTGTGATATGCAGATGCTTAGTAGTGGGCTAAAAGGCAATCAAAACACTACACACCTTAACTGGTGTTCTCCATAAGGAGAGATGTTCCCCTTCTCTCAGCCACTCATTGCCTCCCACCCAGTCAAGCCAGTATTGCTCTGCTCTACACTGATGAGGGGCAAAACCCCGAAACGGCGTATGTCGATGAGCGATATTGGCTTGACTAATATTCCTTTTTGCTTCTCAAAGATACAGTGAATCAGAAGTAAATTGAGGATTTGTTACAACCAATAGAGGACGCAGTGAGCTTCCCAGCTCCTTTCCCATAATACCTTGTGATGTGTCAAACTGACACAGATTATAATGTATTAGCATATATAAATATGCTAATACATTACTAAGTATAAAAAAATAAAATAGTTATCCTTTCATGGGATTTGTAAAAAAAACAAAGTGTAGAAAAATAAATAAAATAAATAATAAAATAAAAATTTAATAAAAAATAATTGTGCATATATTACACACACAAAAAAAACCTACGCATATTAGGTATCCACACGACCGTAATAACCTGTAGAATTAATCTAACAAGTTATTAACTGTGAAATGTGAATGATGTAAAAAAAAAAAATTTGGAAAAAAAATTCTGCAATGAACTTGAACGGTTCTCCAAAATAGCACAACTTGTCCCAAATAAAACAAGGCTTCATACAACTGGGTCCAAGAAAAAATAAAAAAGTTACAATTGTTGAACTGGAAGGAGGCAAAAACTTAAAAAAATGTGCTGGTCATTAAAGGGGATGTATCGCTTCCTTACTTCGGCTGAGTCACACTTCTCTTAGCTTCCCAGCTCTGTGAATGCAGGGGCGTTTCTTCCCCTCCCAGCTGGATGACATCATCCCCCCTTCACTGCTGGCCTGAGACTCCCTCCCCTCCCCTCCCCTCTGAGTCCACATATCACTGTGTCTCTCCCTATCAATCTTATTTTATAAGAGCTGTATACATACCACAGGCTGCATTCAATCTAATCTGAGCACGGATCTCCCCCAGCTGGAGATGTATTACAGCTGTCTACGAACAGCTCAGAACGGGGTGTCTGCAGGAGAGTTAGGCACAGGGTCAACACTTTCATGTTTTCTCATTGGACAATCTGCTGCAGTCTGTTTCTGCTAGGTGTGGAGACAGAAAAATGCTACGGCCCCTAACTCTGAGTCAGACACACAGCTCCATGAATCGACCCAGGGGCTGTACAGAATGTAAATGAGCTCTCAGCTAGTGAATTGCAAGGAGGAGGGATTAGACCCACACTGGATATCAGTGTAAATAAAAACACAAGATAAGGGACATTGTGAGAACAAGGCAGCTTTGCTAATGACATCCAATTGCAAAGTTGCTTGTTTTCACTGTCCCCTTATTCTGAAGACCATTTAATGAAACGATAACACCCCTTTAAGTACTTTCCAGGCGTTCGGCTTCAGGAATTAAAATGTTTGTACAGTTAAATAAGGCATTATTCAAAGTGATATGGAATCACTGTGGAATTAGGGTGGAGAGTTCTTGCTTTATTGCCACAGTAGCACAGTAATGCGGTACGTCTAACTGCGGTAAATGTGGCAGGACACTCGAAATTGACCACACTGTGTGAAAGTACCCTGATTGTTTCTACTTTGCTCTCATGACAAGACCTCTGCCTCTCACTGAAGTCTACACCTTACATAACGACATGCGAGACATCTTTGGTTGCCTTTGTTGATTGTTCCTCTGAGAGCTTCCTTGGCGCTGATATTTTATCCACAGGCAAAGTAAAGTTCAAGTAACCACAGCAACACAGCTTCATAGATGAGCATTGCCTTGTTTAAAAATTAAGTTTGCTCAATGGAGAATAAAACAGAAAATTCTCTATCTCAAGAATATGATCAAGCGCAGATTCACAGCTTCTGTTGGGCAGGTCCTTAGAACATCTGGAAGTCACACAATGCATGAAATCGCATCCCGAGTAGATGTGTCTAGATTTCCCTCTCTAGAAATTGCTTCTTATGTAACTCGGGAGTAAAAACATGTGTAATAGATCACAATTGTAAGCATGCGTGGGTGGTTGCAATGTGAGGTCAGCCTTGGCTTCTACATAGCTGACTCCCTTGAGCTTACATTCAGAGATAAGATGAGAGAAAATGTGTACAAGCCACAGAGAGGGGTTGTCTTAGAACAGCAAAATCACCTGAAGAAGCCATGGCTTGTTCTAACATAAACTAGTTGCTAAGCACAGAGAAATCTATAACCTGTTATTCTGTTACGGAGTTTCCTGTAGCCTGAAAGGGATTTTTAAGAAGTTGTAAATCAATAGCCCATCAATGATATAGGCCATCACTCTTTAATTAGCAGGGGTCCAACCTCTGGGACTAGTGCCAGTCAGCACGGTAAATGGTGGTGCAGTACCAGCTATATATATATACAGATGAGGTGGTATGTCTATGTTAGAATGGATGTAGCAGAGTTCAACCTAACCATGATACCACAGCTTTTTGTGTTATTTGCTCTTATCTAAAAACAAACTGCATTGACAAAAATTCAGACAACATCCTATGCCGTGATGCCATGCTACGTTATTTGTTGAGTTTAGTTTCACTACATCTGTAACAAAAGGGAAAGCACCGCCGTTCTTTCACTGTGTGGATCAGTAGGTGTTCAAATATTGTGATCAATAATCCATACAGCCTGTATTTGTGACTGATAGACTAATGTCCTCGAGTGTGGTTGGCACTGTCCAAAATGAGAAATATGCACTTATACACACTCCTTATGGTATTTAAAGGGGTTTTGCCACAAAGTAAAATTGATGTGGGAAACTTGCAAACTAAATAATAAACATTTTCACCATTCATCATTAAAAAAATTTTTCGCAACGTTTTGCGTTTTAAAGCTGGTCCTTTTAGTGATTCATTGTTACAGCTCATCTCCCAGGGGATACACCAGGCTGTGAGCTCCTCACTCCTGGTCAGACATGCTCAGATATCACCTCTCCTCTCAAGCAGCTACTGAGTGTTCAAACCCCAGGTGCTGTCACTGTACTCCCATCCTCTGTACTCCTTAGTAATTAGTCAAAGAGTGCAAATAAATAAAAAAGAAACCTCAATGAGGTATGTGCATTGAAAAAGAGAAATGAAATCCACAGGTTTGGTTCCTGCAGGTATTTGAACCTATGACCCTTGTGCTGTGAGGTAAAAGCTTTACCTCTTTGCTACTCACAGCTCTATACATAAACAGACCTTTCTTTGACTAAAGAGAGGAAAGGCCTGGTGATGTCATCCTGCTGGGTCACATGATATGATATGATATTCAAACAAATCACACGCTCTCTTCTGAGCACACAGAGCTGAAGATCTGGAGACAGGAGGTATGAAATGAGATCGTGGCAAAACCTCTTTAAGAACAACACCAAAAGTGAAAAATATCATTTGCATGCCATCTTATTAAATTGATCCAAGCATATGCATGCATGAAATATAAAAATGAATTATGGGGCCCCCCAAGGGGAAAGGAAGGCGATCGCTAGACTGGGCGGCACAGCTCTGCTGAACCTTAAAATCGGGTAATAGGCAGCACATCTCTTCAGCAGAATGTTGCTTACGCTTCTACACTTCAGTTTTCTATTCGAAACCCCCCTGGGACACTAAGGGTCTTCACACGCTAAAGTATGGACTCAGTGGTTGGGAAGGTGAGACACAAGCAAGCACAAAAAATGATTTTACAACGTAATATAACTTTGGGGCCCCTTAATTCCAACCCCCTTTAAACTCCCGGGTTTTTTTTCCTCTCATTAAGTTCCGAAAAGGGGCAGCTGCTCATCAATTCCCCTGGTAATACATTAAAACCCAAAGTTTACATACACTAAAAAAAAAAAAACACATAGCATTTTTTTCTCAACATTACCCATAAATCAAATAAACACCCTTTTGGGGCTAGGAACCAAAAACAGCCAAATCCGAAAACGGAAAAAGAGAGAATTTTTTAAGGCTTTTTATAATTTTTCCCTGCAAATCAAAAGTACCAAACATTTCAATTTTATTTGGAGCATTGCCTTAAACTGTATGACTTGGGTCAAGCGTTTTTTGGGAAACCTTGCACAAGTTTCCAATATTTTGGAGGAATTTGGCCATTCCCCTCAGAACGTTTTAAAAATGGCTGTGTTTGTAGGGCGCCTTGCTCCACCTGCCTTTTTCAGCTTTTCCCCTACATTTTCAATAGGGTTTAAAAACAGGCTTTTTGATGCCACTCCAAACATGGACTTTTTTTACCTTAACCACTTTTAAACCCGTTTGGAAATATCTTTAGTTTATTTCCATTTGGAAGCCCATTTCCGCCCAAGCTTTAACTTCCGGCTGAGTCTTGAATTTTCTTCAGAATTTCCACAAAAATCTTCTTTCCTCATGATGCCATCTATTTTGTGAATCACCCCCCCCCTGCAAAAAAAACAACCCCCCAATATGATGCGCCACCCCTGGTTTTTCACAGTTTTGGGGTGGGTTCTTTGGCTTCCAATCTTTTTCCCTTTTTTTTCCTCCAAACGTAACAATGTCATTATGGCCAAACAGTTCAATTTTAGTTTGTTAGACCACAGTACATAGCTCCAAAAATGTAGGTCTTTGTTCCTGTGTACATTTGCAAGCATTAATCTGGTTTTTATATGTTTCTTTTGGAGTAATGGCTTCTTCCTGGCAAAGTGAATTTTCAGCCCATGTAATAAAAGTACTCGTTTCACTGTGGATAATGACACAATCTTACCAGCTTCTGCCAGCATCTTCACAAGGTCTTTTGCTTTTGTTCCTGGGTTGATATGCACATGTTTATCTCTGAGACACAGAACCCGTCTCCTTTCTGAGCAGTACGATGGCTGGACATTCCCGTCTTGTTTGTACTTGCGTATAATTGTTGGTACAGATGAACGAGGCACCTTCAGGTATCTGGAAATTGCACTCTTCCTGATATCTTGGCTGATTTCTTTAGACTTTCCCATGATGATACACACAGAAGCAGTATGTTTCTGGTGTGCTTTAGAACATTACATCAACATGTGTGTATCTAATTATTTCAGTTGCTGGCAATAAACCAACAGAAGCTTCTAAAGACAGTACATCATCAAATTGGCTGTCCCAAATTGTTTAAAGGCAGAGTAATTCTAGTGTATGTAAACTTTTGACTTTGTAGAAAGTAATGAAAATGTCTTAGAAGTTCTTTCTCTCTCCCTCTCTCTCCCTAACTGACCTAAAACGGGTAAGGTTTATTCTGATTTCATGTCAGATAGTGAGAAAAACATGCATATGTGTCTTTTTATATAGTATATGTAAACTTCTGGTTTCAACTGCAATTCCTGACAGCAGTAAAGTGACATATGGAGACCCTTATCTCAGTTGGTGGAATATATTAAGATAGCACTTCATGAACTCTTTGATATTTCTATAGCACATTCAGAGCATATTATGCCCTTTGTATTTTACCTTCAGTGTATTATTCAAGCACAGAGCAATGTTAATTAACTTCATGTAAGGAACAGTTCCTACTCCTCAGAGGTACATTGGGTATTGGGACAGCTTTGAAGCTCCATGGCACAAGCCAAAGTCCGTAGTGCCTTTCTGTATAACTAGATAAGTCAATTAAGTATCTTAGGGACATCACCATCTTCCGATTGCCTACACGAACATGACTTCCTTTTACAATTGTTTGTCTATAAGTATCTGTCCAGTGATGAAGGGAAATTAGGTATACCAAGGGGTAATATTGACATCTGTAGGGTTGGTAACTAGTCTACTCCCTTTACATGGTCATTACATCTCTTCAGATTTAGGCCCCATTCGCATCACATTTTCGTCCTACATTGGTGGGATCCATTGGAATACCAAGTGTTAACCTGACGTATACTGCAGTGGAGCTATAGGAATCCATAGACCAAACATAATCACTTTTAGACTAGGTTTACTGATCATATACACTTAACATGCCAGACACAAAAGTGTGGTTTACTACATAAAACATATATGATCAGGAAACAGAGCAAATATAGGCCAAAGAAGAATATGTTTGCTCTAGAGTTCCCTGTGACTCCGCCAGGTCACCGCTGTGGTAAACCTTATAAAGGGTATTCCTATGACTACAATAGCCACGTAATGTTAGTAGTTCCTTACCTGTGCTCACTTGGACTGATTTATATTGTAGGTCATATCGCATTCGCTCAGTATTTCACTAACAGATAATGAATGACCTTTTGACATAATAAAAGTACTAGGCCAAAGGGACATATGTTTAAACTAGTAGATGCCCCTTTCAAGGACGGTGACTGTAATAGAAAAGGTCTTGTTCCCAGGCATTGTCTAGAATCTTTACGTATAAATATCCATCCGCTACACTGCTGAGCACAGGACACAGTGAACTTTGTTTGGATGAGGCTGCGTCATTCTTTTCTTCCCTCCGCTAGTTTGGTACACCCTCATCATATTGTACATTCTTGTAAAGTGATTCGATTTTTCCGCTGCCACTGGTAAGTGGGTGGTGCAATATCATTCTTCCACAATCCCACCCTCACTAATGAGTGTAGGGCACCATGTCTACAGTATAAACAGGTTTCAACAGGTTAGCCCACATATATAAATGCCTTAGCACAGTGGGGGTGAACCTATGGCACGTGTGCCAGAGATGGCACCAGGGCCGGGACAAGGCATTTTGGTGCCTTAGGCGAGTACAGCCAATGGCGCCCCCCCCCCCCCCTCACTCTCAAAAAAATACCCCCCCCCCCCCTCCCACACACACACACACTAATTCCTCTCACCCCTGCCCCAGGTCCTGTCACTAATTTTCTGCGTATCCCACATAGCTCCCGTCCATCTCCTCAGCAGTCACTGCACAATGAAAATCAGCCCTGACAAATTTGCATTTTCAAAACCGCTCCCCTCCGTATGACAGTGCAATACCCCTAAATAACAGTCACTAAATAATCCACCGATACATGGAGCAAATCTACCAGACGAATGATTGTTACTAAAAACACTCCTACAAAACCAAGACCCAAAACTATTACTACAAAGGACCAAATAATCCTGCCAGACCCTGACCGAACGCGACCCCCACATGTGACTATCAGCTGTACACAGGCTCTGATTACATATACCACCGCCATACAGTGACCATATAGTGGTAGATACTAGTTGTATGTAGACGCTCTGCAGACATATAAGTGATTATACTGCAGTTACATTTAGTGACTCACCGGAGACGTCTTTTCTGATCAGCGTCGTTCACTTTCCCTTTTCTTCTCCATCCGGTTCACACCTTCATGCCAATTGCCCCGGCCAAGACTCGTCCCTGAGGATTTGGACACAAATATCTTAGATTCCTCACATTTCCAGAACCTCCTTAATTAAAGGTATATAAGTCCCCTAAGTCAGACAGGTATATAAATATGACCTCTCACTCACCCAGGTATATAGATATTCTCCCCTTAGACAGGTCGGTATATAAAGATAGGGCACTCAGGCAGGTATATAGCTAGGGGCTCAGGCAAATATATAGCTAGGGGTTCAGGCAGGCGTATGGGGGCTACAGGCAGGCGTATGGGGGCTCAGGCAGGCGTATGGGCCACAGGCAGGCGTATGGGTGCCACAGGCAGGCGTATAGGGGCCACAGGCAGGCTTATATGGGGCCACACGGCAGTTTATTGGTGCCACAGGCAGTTGTATTGGGGCCACAGGCAGGCGTATAGTGGCCACAGGCAGGCGTATGGGGGCCACAGGCAGGCGTACAGGGGCCACAGGCAGGCGTACGGGGGCTCAGCAGGCGTATGGGGGCACAGGCAGGCAGTATAGGGGCCACAGGCAGCCGTACAGGGGCTCAGCAGTGTCGTACGGGGGCAACAGGCAGGCAGTATAGGGGCATCAGGCAGGTATTATAGGGGGCCGCAGGCAGGTATTCTAGGGGGCCGCAGGCAGGCATATAGAGGGCCACAGGCAGGTATAGGGGGCCCAGCGTAGGGGCACCAGCAGATATGGGGCACAGGCAGAATATAGGGGGCCGCAGGCAAGCATTATAGGGGGCCACAGGTAGGCATTATGGGGGCCAGCAGGCAGGCATTATGGGGGCCGCAGGCAGGCTATAGGGGGCCACAGGCAGGCATTATAGGGGCCGCAGGCAGGCATTATGGGGGCCGCAGGCAGGCATTATAAGGGGCCGCAGGCAGGATATAGGGGGCACACAGGCAGTATATAGGGGGCCGCAGGCAGGCATTATGGGGGCCGCAGGCAGGATATAGGGGGGCCACAGGCAGGCGTAAGGGGGCCGCAGGCAGGCATTATGGGGGCCGCAGGCCGGATCTAGGGGGCCCCAGGCAGAATATAGGGGCCGCAGGCAGGCATTATAGGGGCCGCAGGTGGGATATGGGGGCACAGGCATGCAATATGGGGGCCGCAGGCAGGATATAGGGGGCCACAGGCAGAATATAGGGGGCCGCAGGCAGGCATTATAGGGGCCACAGGCGGGATATAGGGGGCCACAGGCAGGCATATGGGGGCCGCAGGCAGAATATAGGGGGCCACAGGCACTTAAAAACAACAACATTAATACTTACCCAATTCCCGGCGCGCGCTCCTCTTCTGTCCTCTTCAGCCGCGCGCTCCTCCGGCAGCTCCTCGGGCGCACGGCCTTGACGCGCTTGTGCGCCCGAGGAGAGGCAGCGTCGCGATGACAATCACGTCATTGCGACGCTGCCGGCTGAGGCGCACGGGGCCACGTCGGGTCCTCAGCGCTATGAGGACCCGGCGGCCCGGCTGTGTCGGCCCTGCAGCTCACCGGAGGATCCAGCGATCCTCCGGGGAGCGGGCCCGACACTGTCTGCGGGGCAGGGAGCGCTTGCCTCTGCTCCCGCAGAAGCGGTCCACAGAGAACCGCCGGCGCTTCAGGCCCAGGCAGCGGCCTGGAGCCCGGCGAGGCTCGGGGCCTTGACGGCGCCCCTTAGGGATAGGCTGAGGTAGGCGCCCTAGACGGTCGCCTACCTTGGCCTACCCGTCGTCCCGGCCCTGGATGGCACTCCAGGCCCTCTCTGTGGGCACGCACACCATGGGTCACCACCTGCACGTTATTAACAGCTAGAAGCCGTTGTCGATATTACTTTTTTTTTTACAGGCCCTGCTGCTGTTTGAAGTGTGGGACGGGATTAGAAGGAGCAGGGCTCTAAGCTTCTCCTCCAATTTAGAGCGGGACTGGTGGGGTCAAAACAAACCCGGGCAGACAAGAAAAACTGTCGGCTGAAACCCTTTAGCCTCCATCATTTTATGCCCCCTCCCACTTTCACTGTTCACTCCCCTGCAGGGGAAAAGGGTAGTGCGGGAGCGGACAGCTGCACATCCAGGGGCAATACTATGCCCTCCACAGGCAGTGAAAAGGGGTGAAATAGGGGACAGTCATCAGTTTAGTGTACATGCCCCCCCAACTAGCAACACCTCCCCGTTGTGTAATATCACATATAATTCTGTTTCTTACCATAAATAGGTACCACACACACACTTTGGGGTTATATATATATATATATTATATATAATAAAATATATATATATATATATATATATATATAAATTTGAGGAAAAATAAAATGGTGGAACCCCGCACATGTGTATCCAGGAATGCCCAAGATGCAGGCGGGGGATCCCGAAAATTTCTTTATTATTCTAAGAAGGGGTAGGGAGATAACCTCAGCCAATCTAAAACAATTTAAAAGCAAGTAAAACCCGACACTTTTCGCGTTTATCAAACGCTTCCTCAGGGGTGAAAACCCGAGGTTATCGCCCTAGCCTTTTTAGAATAGTAAAGTAATTTTTCTGGATCTCCCTGCCTGCACATTTCTTTCCTGGATACACATGTGCGCCAGTTCCCCCATTTTTTTTTTTCCCCTAATGTCTGCTTTGGCAGGCGCGGGGTCACGGGGAAAAGTGGCAGCCTATACAAGGGGTACCTACTAAAAGTCCCCGTATCTAATATGATAGTTGGCCACTACACTAAACGCAACTCAAATTTGGGAGTAGATCAAAAAACTCAACGTATACTTCTACCAAACCCTACTTCACCACTTGCGCCCATTTTTTCTCCTTTTGTCTAAAAAATATATATATATAAAATATATATAATATATAAAAAATATACACAAACAAACCCCAAAACAAATATGTTATTTGGTGTTGGAAGTGCAGCTCTTTTCCTTCTGTATTTTATGTATATATGTGTGTGATGTTGTGTGGGGTTTTTAAATAAAATATAATATATATATATATAAAATTTTTAAAGTGGTCGTGTGTGTAATATAATATATATTAAAATGTGTGGGTGGTGTAATAATATATATAATATTAATAATTTGTGTGTGTTTATATATATATATTTTTTGTGTTGTGGTGTGTGTGTAATATAAATTTTAAAATTTTTTGGTGTGGTTGGGGTGTAAAAATATATATATTGTGTGTGTGGGGGGGTTTTTTTATATGTTGGGGTTTTTGTGTGTTAAAAATAATAATATATATGTGTGTGTGTGTATATTAATAATGTGTGTGTGTTAAAAATATAATATGTTTTGTGTTATATATTTATATTTTTTTTTATATATATATATATTTATTTGGTGTGTTAAAATATTTATATATAATAATTATAAATATATATATAAATATATATAATATATAATAATATAACATAAAAACATTTTTTATTTTTTATTTTCACTTGGTATTATCAATAGACACCCTGGGCAGCATATATGATCGGGGCTGCGCCAGAAATCTGGCATCTTGGGGAAAGCCCCATTCATAGATTTTTAAATCTCCCACACGCCATTATCAGGCACATTTCATAGCGCCCGCAGCATTTTGTAAAGGCCCCGATCTCGGGGGGCGTGCGGGAGGCGGGGTGCACTAGAACCGTACGAAGATACAGATTTATAGCTTTTCGCCCCATTTTCTACGCACATGCACGGAACGGGGAACCACAAAGTGTTTTTCCCAGCCAGAAGGGCGTACAACGCTAGATGCGCCTGATTTAGGACCTCTTAACGGTCATAAATCAGGCGCATTCTACACTATTATAATGCGCATGAAATACGGTGTTAACACGCCAAATTTCATGCATGTCACTCTCTATTTATATTAATACAGAAGTAGCAGAGCCCATAGTAACCAACTAGAACTCAGCCTTCATTTCTGCTACTGCTCTGAAAGAATGAAAATGAGCTCCACATGGTTGCTATGGGCAACAGAGACACTCGTCGCCTCCGTATTCAGGTTAAATTGCTGTGTTGGCACCTTGTGATAATAAGTGGGCTTTGGGCTGCAGTTTGGGCATTCGGTCTCTAAAAGGTTCGCCATCGCTGCCTTAGCATATGGTGTGGTCTTCCAACCAATGGTAGCAGTATGACTGTTTCAGTATATATAATATATGTAGATTTTTGTATCAGATCTATTTGCAGTGAAAAAGATACTGGGTAACATAAGAGAAGTTCATTTTTCATACATTTACACCTTGCTTAATTCGAGGAGTAAATATTCAATTGTAAATTAATTATGAAATAATGGCTTTGTATTTGCATATATAATCGCAGGCTGTTACAATGATTGCTCTAATTACAGGTGTACACAATTATCTCGGCTGTAATGACACATATATAAAGTAGCAGAAGGTGCACATTAAGCGCAATAAATAATGTGGCTAATACATTATTGCTGCAGCAAGTAATTACAAGTGGGCTTCCTGAAATATTGTACAAAGAGCCATTTATCCTTGTTAAGCCATGTCACACATGGGAAACGGCATATTATAGCTTCATTTTCTAGAGCAACTCGAGACAGATCACTGACCCTGTTAAAACAAATAGTCAAGTATTATAGGGACATAGGAGGATATTCTGTGTACACGTGATCGGCCATAGCCATATATATCCTCATTATGATCGGCTCATGGTAAGTAAGTTGCAGATCATTTACTGTTCTTTCTGTGAGCAGCTACGTGTTAAAAAACTTGTTTTAGTATATACAACATGAAACAATGCTAACTTGAAAGGGTTGTCTGGTGTAGAAATACGATTTTTTTAATCAACTGTTTGGTAAGACATCCATCCTCAGCGCCTTTTTGCCAGTCTATTCAGTTTACCAGGTGAATGCACATCAAACATGTAGGGGCAGTTCCCATCCTCGAACCTATAAATGTGACGTGATAAGTACAAATGTTTTGTGGTCTTGTTAAAATCAAATTTACAAGGAATACACAAATATATATATATATACACACACACTATTTCGACAAGCCATTACTTTCAACTCTCCATCTAATCGCTAGCATAGTATATACTATGTGATATACTATGCTAGCGATTAGATGGAGAGTTGAAATGGCTTGTGCTCAGCTCCTCTTCCTCTGTCATATAACCCTATATATCAAAGAGCTCAGCTCCTCTCCTCTATCATATAACCCTATATATCCCAGAGCTCTCCCTCTATCATATAACCCTATATATCACAGAGCTCAGCTTCTCTCCATATATCATATAACCCTATATATCACAGAGCTCAGCTTCTCTCCTCTATCATTTAACCCTATATAACAGAGCTCAGCTCCTCTCCTCTATTATATAACCCTATATATCACAGAGCTCAGCTTCTCTCCAAAATCATATAACCCAATATATCACAGAGCTCCGCTTCCCTCCTGTATCATAAAACGCTATATATCAAAGAGCTCAGCTCCTCTGCTCTATCATATAACCCTATATATCCCAGAGCTCAGCTTCTCTCCCTCTATCATATAACCCTATATATCCCAGAGCTCAGCTTCTCTCCTCTATCATATAACCCTATATATCACAGAGCTCAGCTCCTCTCCCCTATCATATAACCCTATATATCCCAGAGTTCAGCTTCTCTCCTCTATCATATAACCCTATATATCAAAGAGCTCAGCTCCTCTCCTCTATCATATAACCCTATATATCACAGAGCTCTCCCTCTATCATATAACCCTATATATCCCAGAGCTCAGCTTCTCTCCCTCTATCATATAACCCTATATATCACAGAGCTCCGCTTCTCTCCTCTATCATATAACCCTATATATCACAGAGCTCGGCGTCTCTCCCTCCATCATATCTTGCTCTCAGATGGGGCAGCATAAACCACCTGACAGTTTCCCTTTAAATACATGGCAAGGACATATGAATGTCTCATCACTGGCAAAGTGACTCTGTAGTTGAGGGAAAGAAGAGTAACATTCTCAGGTTCTGCACTCTTACATTGGCTAAGAAGAGCTAGCGTGTAGTGCAGTGGGTCATGTTGAATGTCCTCTACTTATCCTTGTATTGTATTTTAACGCTGTAAAATGTGTGTTCTACAAAAGGACAAGTGTAGGTCAAACCTCCTTCAAATAGGATGGATATTGGTTTAGCAGAGAAGCTTCATACATCAGAGTTTGTGTCATCTTATGTCCATGGGAAGCATGTTCAGAAATTAGATCCCAGAGCTATGAGAAGAAACATGGTCACACATGGTCAGCCAGCATGTACCCACTGGATGTTTTTCCTGAGGACATACAATGCACATATACATCATGAACTGTCAAAAGCTGCCACAAGTAAATGGGCTTTCGTTGGAGTAGTAAATCAGTTCTTTTCCAGTTGTAAACATTTCTCTAAGTTCTCCATATATTTGATACGTATTTTCAGCAAATGTATGAACACTCTCATTTACTGGCCTGTAATTAAGAAAGCTTGGAATACTTTTTTTACACTTCAGTAAACCTATAAATACAAGGGCCAAGCAAAGAGAATGGATACTATAAATACAAAGAATACAAAAATAAATTGTATCCAATATAATAGTATAGAAATGTAAAAACAATACTTTATTAGATCTTATTATAAACAATAAAAAATATATAACAATAAAAGACAAAATCACACCCAAATAAAAAATATATACCAAACTAATCCCACTGAAACATAATGCTATACATCATATAGGTGATAACAGTATCAAAACATCACATAAATAAATACAAAAACATCAGTTCAATACATCACCAAGGATCAGCAGATTAGAGTGAACCAAACCACCCCGATGCACGTTGCGCCTGCGCTTTTTCAAGGGGATTGATTAGTTTGGTATATATTTTTTATTTGTGTGTGATTTTGTCTGTTATTGTTATATATTTTTTATTGTTTATAATAAGATCTAATAAAGTATTGTTTTTACATTTCTATACTATTATATTGGATACAATTTATTTTACTTTTTTTGGTATTTTTTTACACTTTAGTTCATAGACTTGAATTGCACATATATACGCACGGTAGATTAACAATTAAAAGAAGATATGAAATGTAAATATTTGTTGGTAATTTTTCTCCAGAGGACATACCCTGTTTCCCCGAAAATAAGACAGTGTCTTATATTAATTTTTACTCCTAAAGACGAGCTAAGACTTATTTTAAGGGGATGTCTTATTTTTCTATGAATAATTCACATTTATTGTTGAACAGAACATCAATATGTATTAATATACTGTAATGATTTCATCACAAACATCAGCATAAGAAGCCAAACTCTGAATTGCATAAAAAAAATGCAACATGTCTTATTTTCGGGGGTGTCTTATTTTCGGGGGTGTCTTATTTTTGGGGAAACAGGGTACAAAAGGAAAGGCAAAGCGGGTAAGTGGCTTAGTCAACCTTGTTCAATAAAAATGGGCCATAATATGAAAATTAATTTAAAGTATTGGAACTTTTAGAATGGGTTCACACAATCTGCTTTTTAGATGGAGTTTTTTAATGCCAAGGAGAAGTCTCAGTCTTTCCTTATTATGTGTCCTATAATTATGATCTATTCTGGGTTTTGCCTTCAAAATGCTGCATTTTAAAAGCAGAATGCATGAACCCACCCTAAAATGTATGAAATAGGCATTGAAAAGCACCAGCTATTTTTTTTTTTGTAAATGTAATATGCTTTTAACGATGTTTTGTTGCCGCTTAGTACATCAATTTTTGCCACTGCTGTTAAAGGGGTTTTGCCACGATTTCATTTCATACCTCCTGTATCCAGCTCTTCAGCTCTGTGTGCTCAGAAGGGGGCGTTTGTGATTTGTTTGAATTACATATCATGAGACCCAGCAGGATGACATCAGCAGGCCTTTCCTCTCTGTAGTCAAAGAAAGGTAAAGCTGAAAGGTAAAGTTTTTGCCTCCAGACACAAGGGTCCTAGGTTAAAATCCCTGCAGGAACCAAACCTGTTTTTTTTTTTTTTCTCTTTATCAATCCACAAACCTCATTGAGGTTTCTTTTTTATTTATTTGCACTGTTTGACTAATTACTAAGGAGTTCAGAGGACGGGAGTACAATGACAGCATCTGCGGTTTGAACACTCAGTAGCTGAAGTGTTGTCTGAGCATGTCTGACCAGGACTGAGGAGCTCTCAGCCCTGGTCGTATCCCCTGGAGACGAGCTGTAAACAATTTGATCACTAAAGAAGCAGCTGAAACAAAAACGGTTCAGCATTTTTAATAATAATGAATGGTGAAAATATTTGTAATTTCATTTGCAAGCTTTCCATGTCAATTTTACTTCGTGGCAAAACCTCTTTAAAGTCCCATAGGTGTTATTCACACATTTTATATTTGGTCAGTATTTTTCAACAACAACACACAACATAGGCCGTACTTACAGCTCAATGGCTGGACTAGAGACTGAACCCAATAGGAGGCTACTTGGGAAAGATAAACATGTGCAGGAAATTGCTCAGCAGTAGCTCACACACCCCTCCACTAGGGGGACAATTAGATGATAAAAAGCTGCACTTTGAATTGATACCTGTTCACACCAGTATGCAGAAAAGCCAATTAGATGATAGAAAACTGCACATTGAATTGATATCTATTCACACCAGTATGCAGAAAAGCCACAGTACATAGGGAGATTGCGCAAATGCAAAAATACCGATAAGACAACCACTCACACACCACCTATGCATGAGGGGAGTGGTTGCTGGTATTATAAATGCATATAGATAAGGCGATACAAAAGAGTGCCATTAATGCAGAAACGTGTGGTGCACCATGCTGGCTTACAGCCTATTATGCCACCACTTTTCGATTGGACGGGCTGCCCAGCACTTTTTAGGCGTCCAACACAAAATACAGACACCCTCTGCTCCCCAGTACTTTTGGTCAAAAAAATGACATACTGGAAAACTATCAAATATGAGGTATTAGTTTATACTTTAGTTGAGGGTGTCTGCATTTTGTGTTGGACACCTAAAAAGTGGCCTTATTTATATGCAATTATAATACCAGCAACCACCCCCCCCCCCCCACCCCCCTCATGCATAGGTGGTGTGTGAGTGGTTGTCTTATCGGTATTATTGCATTTGTGCAGTCTCCCCATGAATTATACTGTGGCATTTCTGCGTACTTGTGCATACTTGTGTGAACAGTTATCAATTCAATGTGCAGTTTTCTATCATCTAATTGCCCCCCCCCCACCCTAGTGGAGGGGTATTTGAGCTACTGCTCAGCAATTACCTGCACATGTTTATCTTTCCCAAGTAGCACAGTGGCCTGTATTGCCTCCTACTGGTTTCAGTCTCTAGTCCAGCCATTGAGCTGTAAGTATGGACCTTGTTGTGTTTTTGAGTAAGTAATATCCCATTTTTCTGTGATTTGTCAATATTTTGCACCACTATTTTGCCAAAGCCAGGACTGTATCCTAAACACAGTGAACGTACAAATGAATTTTACTTCCTCCCTTTTTTACATCCAGTCCTCATTTTGGATTTGTAATACTGATGTAAAATACCATCCAAATCTGCTGTATGTGAATAAGGCTGTACCCAGATTATGGCGCGTCTTGAAACACTGACTCCAGAAAAATGGTGGAAAGCAAAACCTATTGGTCTTCAGTTATCAAACTAAGTGTAAAACTGTCTTTGTTGCCCTTAGGAATCTGTCAGGGTTTAACTTAATTTTTCCAGACCAGTTCAAAAACTGAAAGCTGAGCTCTGATTGCTTGCTGCAGGCATCAAAGACCGTTTTACACTTAGGCTATGTTCACACGGCAATAATTGCGAGGTGTTTTTCGCCTGCAGTTGCACCGTGTGCTCGGGGGCGGGGCGGCTGCCGGCCCCATAGACATTCATTATTCACGGCGCATATACGCTGTGAATAATTAACATGTCACTTCTCTCCCCGCTCGCCGTATTTCGCGAGCGGGGAGAGGAGACGTAATCCATAGTTCTCTATGAGAACTGTGGATTACCGTAATGACTGGGACATATATAGGTACAGTACAGCATGAAATACGGGGCGAGATACGTCCCATTTTAAGCCGTGTGAACATAGCCTAACAGTTAAAACAGCCCATTCTCATCTGGCCACTATTGGTTTGGATCCTCACACCGTTTTACAGAGGAGGTTGATGTTATCTATACATACTGTATTTTTTATTATAAAATGCACCTAGACTTTAGAGGAGGAAAATATGAGCAAAAAATGTAAACAAAAAGTGTAAGCTGAAGTTTAGTTTTTATTGGTACTATTTCGGGATGCATGCAAACTTTTGATCACGTTTTATTCCAATTTTTTGGAGATGTGAAATGACCAAACAAACCACAATTTTGGCTCATAAGCTGATAATGCCAATGCAGCACTGACACAAAGTGTGTAATGGCGTTTCTGTAGCTTCTAGTAAGAGCAGCTTATAGATGTCATTGTGCTGCTGCCCAGATGCCAGTTTCACTTTACAGGGTGCCAGATGTTCAGAGGTGCCAGTGCCACACTGCAGGGTGCCAGTGTCAAATGTGCTACACTGCTACCCTGTTTCCCTGAAAATAAGACACTCCCAAAAATAAGACATAGTGCATTTTTTTTATACAATTCAGAGTTTGGCTGCTTATACTGATGTTTGTGATGAAATCACTACAGTATATTAATACATGTTGATGTTTTGTTCAACAATAAATGTGAATTATTGTTCAAAGAAAAAAAACATCCCCTAACAATAAGTCTTAGCTCGTTTTTAGGAGCAAAAATGTATATAAGACACTGTCTTATTTTCGGGGAAACAGGGTAGGTGCCAGATATACAGTGGTGCCGATGCTAGATGTAGAGAAGTGCCAATGCCAGGCATGCCTGCAATAGTCACACCGTTGCAGTACAGGATAGATATGAAAGGCCTAGGGATCTAATCATAGCGAGATCAAGTCCTTGGGATACTGTAGCTGGTATATAGCTGCTAGAAATTCAGACAGGGACCTCTCTGTAGTCCAGACCCGCAGGGTGATCAGCATGGGGGGCTGTCTGAGCAGAGGCTCAGGGTTATAGCACTCCTCTGGAAAGTAGGCAGTGCTCAGCCCCATCACAGCAGCATCCAGACCTGGTACATAGAGTCAACTATGGACACTTTCTGCCCTCCAACTACAACTCAGTGGCAGGAGTAGCATTTTAAAGGAGAAGGCAGTGCAAATGCGGCTGGAAAATGGGTGGGCGGCTAAAAGTTAAAATCCCTTTAAGATAGCATATATAGAGCAATGGCCCACTCCATATATCCTACACATTTAGGGGGATAAAAGCGCGTCTTATAGTCTGAAAAATATAGTATATTAATAGCAGTCTTTCAAATGAATAGCAGACTGAGTAATACGGATGTTGCAAAGTTTAGCTTGATGGTTATAACATGCATTCTGTGTTATATTACAACAAAAGTCATTGAAAAAGTGGAGCTAACTTTCTGTGCCGTGAGATCATGGGGCGTTATCTATCAAGTTGAGCTTACATCTGTGCATTGACATCTTGAGTCTACTAGTGGAGGAGGCAAGAGCTTCCGATAACAGCTCATAAAGGTTCTTTTTGGTGGAAAGGCAGCGGTTACCAAGTTTGGGCCATCTCTCTATGTTGTCCATATTGACAGCGGTTGTCTTTCTTTGATGTTGTGTGAGGATTTATTGGCGCTATAAATGGTTGTATTTATTGTGTTTGTGTTGAAAGCAAACAAAAAAAAAAACCATTTACAGTAACTAAAATCAGAACAGATTAACTGAAGTAACTGAAGTCATTTGGACTCTGAGACGGCACAACAAAGAATAATTGCTTGGAATGCAAAAAATGATAAATGCATTAATCATTTAAAATAATGAGAAATTCCTTCCCATTCAAGGTATAATTAAACCGCTGTAATGAACAAGCGTGTCTGTATTTGACTGAATTAAGCTACGGTTTGACGGTTTTGTTTCTGAGTTGTCTAACCTGCTTGGTATTCCATTGACTTGCACACATACTCTTGAAAATCACAGTTTAATTAGAAGTTGCATAACTAGTTTCATCTCACATTGTGGAGCGTTTGAAAGATGATGTTAACAACTTACATACCAGTGTCACCAACAAAAAACTTTTTGGGGTCCTTTTGGGGGATTTGATGAAGCAAAACTTTGCCTTTTGAAAGCAATTTTATTTTCTTTTTTAATTTAAAAGCCCGAGATCCAAGTGCTTTCAAAAATGGGGAAACATGCCACAAATAAGGGCGCGTCCCCACTGCACAGGACAAATACTGGCCGGTTTGCTGGCCGGTATTTGTCCTGTTTTGCAGCCGTCCCCACGGCCGCGGGGCGGACAGCTTTTCTCCGCGATGAGCGGAGAACAGCCCTCCGCCTCCACATGGACATGCACAGATTCCGTCGAAAACCGGACGGAAGCTTGTGCATGTCCAATGTTTTGCGGCCGGCCCGCGGGCGGAAAAACCGGCCGACAGAAAACCCGTGCAGTGGGGACTGCTGTACTGGTTTTCCATAGAGCACCATTGTGCTCGTTTTTGGCCGGTTTTTCAGGCGGTCTAAAAAACCACACACCGGCTGAAATACCAGCCGAAAACCCGTGCCGTGGGGACATGCCCTAGACGTTTATCAGGATGTGGCCCATCACTAGCCCTCTCCAACATGAGATGGGCCTTGACTAGTTTTTCAACCATTCTAGCCAGCAGGGCCAGCAAGGTCATGATATCTTGCACAGATGAGGGCTAATACATCCCAATGTTGGTTGCCTGTAAAAAAAATAAAATAAATTATAATATTTTAGCAAATACATCTATATTTCAAAACTGTACATTTCCTGGTTGTGGATTTCTCTCAACCTCATCTCCTTCCTATGTGTTTATTCTCATGGCCATCTCACCAGCAGTGGACAAGTTTGGCTTGTCCGTTGGAAGATTGCATGCTAGGGCATGGGCATTCTTAATTTAATTATGGGCCCTGGGGCAAAGTAGTGTACTGGGTCCTTACCAAGCACATGTCATCACAACAAGCCATGCCTGTAACCACGCACAAACATTACAACACATGAGGCCATACATCTAACCACACATGGCCCCGTTGCCAAGACAAACAGCAGGATGCCTTGGATGAAGCCTGCGTCAGGATACTCCCATGATGTCTTTCAGGCTGCAGGCCTAAAGCAGACTGTACTATTAGTTGGGGTAAGGAGCCGATGGCAACCCTCCCGATCATGGATTTTATCCATCCAGAGAACATACAAATAGCTAATTAAGCAGGGCCCAGTGATCAAGGACATGCACCCTGGTTCCCTGAGACCCCTATACTTGTGGGGCCACTGGGAAACTGCCAAGTATGCGTAATGGTTAAATTGGCCCTTTTTGGGATCTGTGTGGAACTGTAAAGAATGGCTTCCAGGCATGCACAGTAACTGGAGTTGTTCTTCACTGTTGCACACTGCTGTAGCATTGGGAGTGCACATATTGAAGCATGCAGCGCTCTGTGGTCATCATAGATAATGTCTGCTTGACATTAGGAGGAGTGTACCGCCAATAAATTATTTGCATCTAGGAAACATGGATTTGACAAAAGAAGCCAGGAAATGTAGTTTCATTGTAGTTTATTGCTGGGTACGGAGCTTTTACTTCTCCTTTAGTATGGAGTCGTACAGCTTCAATGCACTGCTCTACTGGCTTTGTCAGACTGTCCGTGTACAGACATATCCTCCCCCAGAAGCATTCTGAGGCAGCATGCCACATTTCTTGTGTACAAATCTGAAAATAACCCAACACAAAAAACATGTAGAATACAGTTGAAATTTCTTTTCCCTTCTTTGCAGGCCTCGAACGACTCTATACATAGGTCTGAAATACATTTCTGAGGCATTTGCTGCATAATACGACATGTCTGTAAAACTAATGCTGATGGCTTTGTGCAGTAAGGTCCCAGTATAGGACACACAGTCGGCAGCCAAGACTGAGGAAGCTCTGGGATAAATAAATCTATATTCTTTGCCTTTGGTCCATTGATTTGCATGTTATCCTTTGGATAGCAGATGTTAGACGTACGTCCTCTGATGCAGTCCTGAGTAGAACATAAAGACGTAGTGCATACCCTGTTTCCCCGAAAATAAGACACCTCCGAAAATAAGACCTAGTACATTTTTAGTTATGCAATTCAGAGTTTGGCTGCTTATGCTGATGTTTGTTTGAAATCACTACAGTATATTAATCATACATGCCAACTCTCCCGTTTTTGGCGGGGGGGTCCCGCTATGTGGGTCCCCCCCCGCCCTCCCGGGGGAGTTGGCATTTCTCCCCCGCCAGCAGCGGCTGGGGGTCCTTTAAATGGCGCGGCGCCGAGAGTAGTGTTGGTGCGCACTCCGGCGCCGCCGGTCCGTTCCCACGGGCGGGTGAAGCGGGCGCAGGGTCCGCTCACCCGCCCGCAGGTCTCACTGTGCGGGGAGGAGGCAGGAGGGAGCGCTCCCTCCTCCCCCTGTATGTACAGCAGCCGCTGCGCGCCGTGCATACAGGTAAAGCGGCGCAGGGGAAATGACGCCGGCTGCTCTCATTCCCCCTGCGTCGCTGAGGAGATGGGCAGAGCTGGCCGGCGCAGGAGCCTTGTCAGGTAAGTGGAATTTATTATTTTATTTTATTAACTACATGGGGGGGGGGGCTCTGCCTGGCTACAATGGGGGGGGGGGGGGTAAACCTGGCTGGATACAATGGGGGCAACTACTGCTGGCTCTGGGCCTTACAATGGGGGAAATACCTGGCTGGCTACAATGGGGCACTACCTGGCTGGCTACAATGGGGCATACTGCGGTAGGGTGCAATACCTGGCTGGCTACAATGGGGGCAACTACCTGGCTGGCTACAATGGGGATATGGCTGCTACAATGGGGCAATACCTGGCTGGCTACAATGGGGGCAACTACCTGGCTGGCTACTAAAGGGGGCAACTACCCTGGCTGGCTACTAAAGGGCTATTGGTGGCTACTAAAGGGATACCTACCTGACTTACTAAAGGGGGCACTACCTACCTGACTACTAAAGGGGGCACTACCTACCTGACTACTAAGGGGGCAACTACCTGACTACTAAAAGGGCACGTACAGACATAAAGGGCACACTGGCTAACAAAGGGGGGCAACTACCTGGCTAACAAAGGGGGGCATCTACCTAGCTACAGAGGGGGCATCTACCTTGCTACAAGGGGGCATCTACCTGCCTGTAAGGGGCACTACCTGGTTATGGGGGGCTACTACCTGGCTATAAGGGCATCTACCTGGCTTTCTTCCAAAGCCATTATGTAGTTAGGCGGAGTGGGTGTGGCTTTTGAAGGGGCGTGGCACACAAAAGATGGGCGTGCCCATGCAAATTTTTGACGCAGCGCGAATAGCGCGCCGCCCTCTTTAATCTCCTACTTTTCCATTTTCAAAAGTTGCCAACTATGATATTAATACATGTTGATATTTTCTTCAACAATAAATGTGAATTCTTGTTCATAGAAGAAAAAATCCCCTAAAAAGAAGTGTTAGCTTGTCTTTAGGAGCAAAAATTAATATAAGACACTGTCTTATTTTCGGGGAAATAGGGTATCTAAAACCCTATGAGGTTATTGCATACTTATGATATTTTGTCAGGGAGATTCAGCAGAACTTTTATCAAGCCTTGTCCATTTTAAAACCCACACCACATTTTTGCATTCCATATTTCTTAGATTGTTTCAACTATGTATTGATAGAGCGGTGTAAGGACTTTATATTTGCAGAAGAAGTTGACATTTTGGAGAGGTTTTTTTCACTTTTGTATTTGAGGCTGGATTAACAGAAAATGTTAATTCTGGCTTAATTTTTATGGATTTTTTTGTGGCGTTCACTGTACGGATGAAATCGTATGATTATTTATAGACCAACTAGTTACGGATGCAGTGAGGTCTACTATGTGTACCTTTTTTATTTCAAAATAAAGTGTTTGCATTGAGGAAATAGGGGTTGTGTGTTTATTTTTTAAGCTGTTTTTTTGCCTCTTTTTCTTTAGTTCTATTATGGGATTGCTGCTATGGTACTGTTTGAGCCGCAATATGCCAGATGTTTTAGAAGTATGCATTGACCAGCACGGGGGGAGGGGAGATGTAGGAGCAGTCAAAAATTAATTTGTATTATCCCCGGAAGTGCAATTACGTGCCGACATGTACCCCGCAATTGTTTTGTGTGAATATACCCTTATGGTTAGACAGCTGGGACTAATTCGAGTTGGTAGATCAGGAGCCTAGTTGTACATTACAGCTGTCTTCGGCCGAGGATTGTGTGGGCCCAGCCTCTTAGCGCATACCACTCTGGAGATTTGCCAACTTATTCAGGAGGACTCTCCTTTTTCTGTGAGTCTCTGGGATGTTCTGGGAGAGTTGTCAGTTAGGCCATGTCCCCACGGAACGGGTTTTCGGCCGGTTTTTCAGCCGGTTTGCGGTTTTGCAGACCGCCTGAAAAACCAGCCGAAAATTAGCACAATTGTGCTCTATGGAAAACACGTACAGCAGTCCCCACTGCACGGGTTTTCCGCCCGGCGGTTTTTCCAACCGCGGGCCGCTCAAAAAGCATTGAGCATGTTCATTCTTCTGTCCGGCTTCCGGACGGAATATGAACACCTCAATGGGAGGGGGAGGGCTCGTCGTGGAGAAAAGCCGCCCCCCCCACCCCGCGGGCGGGGGGGCGGCCGCAAAACCGGTCAAATAACGGCCGGGTAAACCGACCGGTATTTGTCCACTGCCGTGGGGACGCAGCCTTTAGGAATTAAAACACAATGCTAAATGAAAAAAAAAATTTCATTTAGGGGTAGTTCCTTAAAAACATAACAAAATTTTGGGGTGAAAAGCTAGTCACGCGGAAAACATAGACAGCCCGTACCGGGTAAAGGCCCAAACCCATGGGTACAGGCTTGTACCCCCAGGGGTCTCCTAATCCCGGGGGCCAACGGGGGTGGAGCAAGTAGGCGTCAAAAGGCGGGGTCCGGACGGACAGGTGACGTGTACTTTCGGGAGGCTCCCCCTTTTCCTCAAACCAAATCACCACCTCCACACTTCCTTTTATACCATTTTAAAAGTGACCTATTTAAACAAGCAGCCTTTAGGGTTATATTAAAACTAATGCAAAAGAAGAGTGGAGGAGATATCTACAGTAACCAACTAGCCAGTCTGTGGTTCTTAGGGTATGTTCACACGGCTTATTTTGGGGCGCATTGTGCTTAATACGTGGGGAAGTGCACCCCATAATTATGGTAATCCATAGCTCTCATAGAGAACTATGGATTACTTCTCCTCTCCCCGCTTGTACAGTACGATCATATTGTATGCGTGGGGAGATAAGTGACATGTCAATTATTTGTGGCAAATACACGCCGCGAGTAATGAAGGTCAGCCCCCCGGGCCCGCTGCGCTGTGGGAGTACGCGCGTATTAGCACAAGCTCCTGAAAAACACAATGTACTGCGGCGCGTACTGTACGTGCTGAAGTACATTGTATGAACATACCCTTATTTTACACAGACTAAATGGCAATTTAATGTAGCAACCATCCAAAACTTCTCCCCTTTTCCATTGGACTGCCCTTGAAATGTCTTCTGAGAGGTGTTTTAATGGCTCTTTAGAGGTATCTACCAGAACCCAAGAACCACTTTCAGATGGAACTTTTTTAATTGTTGTAGTTCATAGCATTTAAATTTCCTCGGCAACAGTCTGCCAGATGTCACTTTCCAAAACGTATTCCTTTAAATGGCCAATCTGACTAACACACCATACTTAAGGGCCACTTCCACAGTCTTCAGAGTGTTTCCATGCTTTCCCAAATTAGCTCATCGGGTACAGTGGTTACCAGATTCATCTTATATTTACTTGCTGTGAATCTTAATTTTCTCTGTTCTTCAAGTCAAACTTGAATGTTCTTCTTTATGTTCACCAACTGTTCTGTGACCTTTCTGTAGCTTTCACACATCATTAGTAAAAACTGTTGTTTCTTTTTAACTGTAAAATGAACTAACAGATGTACAGTGCATAGTCACTCTTTCAATTTGACAATAAAATTACTTACTAAAAGTATTTTCAAAATTTCATCTAGTTATCGTGTACAAATAAAAAAAAAATAACCTGGAAATAAGAAACAAGTGAATTGATGTGCGCACAAATCATACCTTCTAACTTGCTAATCTCTTATACACCTTTATTTTTTGGGTTGCATTTTTTATTTTGCCTTAACAAGATGATTAAATGGTTGAAAAATTGAATTTTAAGCTCCTAAGTGTTTACCGACTTCTACTTTTGCATTGTATATGAGGAATGATTTACTTAAAGGTTCACTTACAGAGGGGAAAATAAGTATTTGATACACTGGTGATTTTTCAAGTTTTCCACCTACAAAGGATGGAGAGGTCTGTCATTTTGATCATTGGTACTCTTCAACTGTGATTTTTAAGTAGTTAATTTGCATTTTATTGCGTGAAATAAGTATAGATCACCTACTAACCAGCAAGAATTCTGGCTCTCACTGACCTGATAGTTTTTCTTTAAGAAGCCCTCTTATTTTGCACTCATTTCCTGTGTTAATTGCACCTATTTCAACTTATCAGTATAAAAGACACCTGTCCACACAACCACATTCCAACCTCTCCACCATAGCAAAGAGCAAAATTGTAGATCTGCACAAGGCTGGGATGTGCTACATGACAATAGACAAGCAGCTTGGTGAGTAGGCAACAACAATTATTGCAATGATTAGAAAATGGAAGAAACACAAGATGACTGTCAATGCTCTGTAAAGAGAATTTCAAAGCCCTGGAGTGGCTTAGCCAGTCTCCAGACTTGAACCAAATTCAGAATCTTTGGAGGGAGCTAAAATTCATTGTAGCCCAGTGACAGCCCTGAAACCTGAAAGATAAAGAGAAGATCTGTATGGAGGAGTGGGCAACAATCCCTGTTGCAGTGTGTGCAAACTTGGTCAAGAACTACAGGGAAAGTCTGACCTCTGATTGCAAACAAAGGTTTCGGTACCAAATATTCTGTTTTTTTATTGTACAAAATACTTATTTCATGCAATAAAATGCTAATTGATTGTTTAAAAATCATGCAATGTGATTTTCTGAATCTTTTTTTAGATTCTGTCTCTCACAGTAGAGGTGTGGCATATGTATGAGCGATTAGCTTCCCCCATTGACAAGATTGACTGTTTTCTTTTTTTGCTTTCCATAGGGGGTAAGGAGGGTAATCTTTTTCCATGAGGAGATTACCATCAAGGTGTATGGAGTCTCATAGGTCAAGCAGTGCTCTATGGGAAAATACTATGGCAGTTGCACCAAACTACTGGTGTACATGCTTTACACCACATGTATTACGTGTTCTAGAAAGTTTTTAGACATTTCAGTACTGCAAAAAGCAAAATGTTGCTTAGTTAATAGGTGTGGCTTTACAGAAAAGGGCTTGGCAAGGGCTGGGCAATGCTGTGTCCAAAAGAACCACTGTAATAAATCTAGCACATTTTTAGACTAGTATTTGACAATATTAGTAAATATGCCCCATTATGCATTGGAAAGAGAGCAAGGACTCTAGCGCCCCCTGTTCTAAAGAACATCTCTTGATGTAACATCTGACAGAGCCTTAAATGAGTTCTTGCATGAAGGAATAGCCAATTCACAGGTTGGCTCACAGCTATCTACTAGCACCCTCGCTCAGCTATATTCGGAACTCTCATAGAAGTCCATAATGAGGACAGCCACAAGTGCCTCCCTTCTCATTCTCATGCATGGTAGCAAGCTATCAGCCGACCTGTAAAGCGGATGTTCCTTCATTGGACAAAAGATTTCAAGCCAGAAACTCCTCCACATAGAGAATCACCTATCTGCAGAAAGTTGTTTCAGGGTGTTTGCTCTTCATCAGTGCAGAGCAGGGTTCTGGCTGGCTTGGCCACAGCTTTTTAATGTAGTTATTTTGAGGTAAAAGTGTATGGAGACTTGTAGGCTATGCAGTGTTTCATGGGAAATTACAATATGCAAATGGAAACTAGGAAAAAGACCTAGGAGTCTTGCACCACCAGTTAGAAGTAACCTGGGGAGGAAGAAGGGAGCCTATAACTTATAAATAAGCCAAAAGCACTGCAATTACTAATAGTAAATTTAGCTGAAAATGGAATGATTCCACCCAAGTGGCACATGGCTGAAATCAGTATGCTAGTCACTAGTAGGGCAGCATGAAGCATGTTGCAGATTCTTTTCAAACTATTTTAATACAGACAGTAAAACCCAAAAACTTAAAAGGGATGTATCGCTTCATCAGTTTATGTGTTTCATTGTACTCTCAGCTTCTCAGCTCTTCAAGTCCAGGGGCGTTTCTTCCCCTCCCAGCTGGGTGTTTCTTAACTGACATCATCCCCACCTTCACTGTTGTCGTTCCTCTCCTTTTGCAGTCTTATTGTGTAAGAGGTGTTTGTTTACATACCACAGGCCTGCATTCAGTCTAGACAGTCTTCTATGAACTCAGAGCACTGATCTCTTCTCCTCTCACATCTGGAGGTTTATTACAGTTGAATCCAGTCTCCTATGAACTCAACCAGAGCAGCACAGATCTGTCTCCTTTCTATGTTTACAAGCAGGAATATTAGGCGCCGAGGCACAATTCTGCTGTTTTCTGTTTGTAGAAGCAGCTGCAGTGTTACTTATTCTGAGTGAGAGAGGCAGGAAGGCACGCTCATGTGAATACGACAGAAAACGAAGATAAGGGATCCTGTGAAAACAAGACCGCTTTGCAAATGACATCCAATAGCAAAGTTGCTTGTTTTCACTGACCCTTATTCTGAAGACCATTTAATCTAATGATACAACCCCTTTAATAACAGAGAAACTCTTACCTTACAGCAGTGCTGGACAGAGACCTCCAGTTTTTTTTTTGATGCAGCAATATAGTAAGGCATAGAGGGTCATATAGAAATGCTGTTTGCAGTAGTGAAGCGACTACATAATTTTACTCTCAGGAAGTGAAGCATTGTGGCCCTCCAAATGTTTGGTGCCACTATGTCCCAGGATAGTGCAGTAGATGGAGTATTTATGTAATGTTACTATTTGATTACACTCAAAACACACATAGTCCATCACAAACAAAATTTTTTAATAGTTCACCAATTTGAAACATTGTATTTTCGAGATAGAAGGTGATTTATAGGGTTTTCACTCCCTTATGTACCCCCGATTAATACTGGGAGATCTTCAGTGGATTTATTCTGTTAACATTTGAAGAATTTAATGTTAATTAAAAAGGTTGATTAACTACATTGATTCTTCTTACCTCAGTCCTGTTTTCTTGGTTTCATTTTGAATTCAGGGGCGTGTTTACTGGCTTCCACTAGGCTGCAGTAGAAGCCAGGTCTGTAGCTATAGCAACCAGTTCTGGCAGCCTATCCAAGAGAGATCAAACAGGTCTGTAGCTATAGCGACCTGAGGAGCTGATGCAGTCCATACAAGAGGGGATATCTCAGAATAAGTAGGTCACTGTTAATGGATGTTTATTGCAAAGTGACTTGTTTTTGCAAGATCTTTAACATAAAAAGCAATCCTTGTAGTGAGACAACCCCTTTAAGACAAAATGTAATTAAAAATATAATATATTTAAAATATATTTATATAATATATTTATTATAATTAAAAATTATAATAATATGGTTACTTTCTTGTAGAATCAGCACCACACCTTTGCATAGGTTTGGTATTGCAGCTCACCTCTATTGAACTGAACAGGTCTTAAAAGCAATACCACATGCAGCCTGTTGACAAGTGTGGCACTATTTTTGGAAGAAGGCAGCCATGTTTTTCTGATCCTGTACAGCCGCTTTAATTAGATGACCTGTGTTATTATGACTTTACTGCAGTCTTGATTATTAAGTAGAAGTTTGGGTTAGTCTTATGCCATTAAATGTGACATGTTTGGAGCTGTGGAAAGGCAAATGAGCACTCTAAAATGGTGTTCCCATGTTTTCTGTCACCATTTGTACTACGAGAACTCTGTAGATCTGAAGCCCAGATGAAGTTTTGTCTTTGTGGTTGAATATCAAGCTCCATTGGAACTGTGTAGCTGAACCCAGAGGTTTAACAAAACTCACTTTAAGAAACTGTCTATGTTTTTTTACTGAGTTTCCAAAATATTAGACTTACAGTAGTGAAAGGTAATATTCCATAGTGGGTGCCGCACGTAAAACAAGAATAAACAGCGTAGCGGGTAAGCTATTATCAGCCAACCGGGGGTCCCTACAGATAGAACCCCTGCAGAGAGCGGAGTGTATGAGGGCGCTGCTTTTGGAAAGGATTTAAGTATTAAAACATTTTTCTCATTTCTACTGATTTGCCAAGAGAATATACTATAAATTTATATACTTGCTACTTAGCAACATTTAATGAGATTTTCTGTTTCTTCTACTTATGAAGACTACCCCCTCCTCTCCGCTGACATTTCTTCAGAATCCACAGTTGAGTTCTGCACTATTTTGCAGCATGAAATGTGCCTGACATTAATTGATATTGTTTAGAAGACACTCTCATTTTTCTTTCAAGTATTAGCAGCCTCAGGCTTGTATCTTCTTGAAGGCTGGCATCTTGGTATAATGTATTTGGCCTAGTGCTAATAGCATCTGTGCTCTTTGCAGTAATATAGTTGACATGAGCATACAGCAATGAGATTGACTATGTGATAACTCGCTTACATTATTAAAGGATGCAGCGGAGCTTATCTGTACTGCATTTGTTAATATATTAATTTATTTTAAGGATGTTTAATTGTTTACATATATGTTGAACAAAAATATTTAAAAAGAATCTGAAAATGCAATTAGACACCAATCAGAATATTGTTTATTGAATTGAATATATATATTTTTACTTATCGTATCTTATTGGGTTGTATTACTACTGTTATCGAATATGTATCATAGTAATAGTGTTAACAAAGGTGGGATTTTTGTAAGAGGTTCATTTAGGTAGCAAAGATAAATGTACAAAAAGCACACAGTGGAAAATTATACTGCAGCTAATGAAAAAAAAAAAAAAAAAAAACAATCTCCATGTTCCAAATATGCTCTATATTAATGTAAAATGTAAGTATTATGTATATACTGCAACAAAAATGTTCCACCGTTTTGCCACATCTCTTAAATACAGCTCTTGTGTTAGAAAAAGGATCATGTCATAAATACAGTACTAAAATCTTTCTAAGTATGTAAAAATAGCACCAGAACCAAGCTCAGTTTAAAAATACAGCACTAAAATCAGACTCTGTACATAAATATAGCATCAGGACCAAGCTCAGTATATAAATATAGCACCAGAACCAAGCTCAGTATATAAATATAGCGCTAAAATCAAACTTTGTACATTAATATAGCACCAGAACCAAGCTCAGTATATAAATATAGCACCAGGACCAAGCTCAGTATATAAATATAGCGCTAAAATAAAACTCTGTACATAAATATAGCATCAGGACTAATCTCAGTATATAAATCTGGCACTAAAATCATGCTGTATGTATAAATATAACACCAAGATCAGGCTCATTGTACAAATATAGCACCAGACCTACACTCAGTACATAAGTATAGCACCAGGACCAAGCTCAAAAAAATATAAAAAAAGGGCACCAGATTCAGGCTGATGTGAAAATACCAATTTTGGGGGGGTTTAAAAAAATAAGGTAATCTTTTTTTTTTTTTTTTTTTTTTTTTAGAAAAATAATATATTTTAATGAAAATTTGGTGGTGTATAAAATGTGTGTGTTTTTTTATGTTATAAATAATTTTTTCCCAATATAATCTAAATAAATTTTTATATATATTATTATTTATATCATAAAATAGTTTTTAATATGTGTAATATATAAAAATTTATGTTTTGTATTAAAAAATTTATAAAAATTATATAATATATAATACATATTATAAAAAATATAATATGATATACTAAAATTTGGGTTATAAAAATATAAAATTATATATAATAATACCACAAACCCCCAACCCCCCCACAAAAAATTTTGCCTATTCCCTCGCCCCCCTTTTCTGGCCGTTTAGAATTTTTGCTGCCCGGGGGCCACCCTCTGAGTTTGTAAAACCCCCCAGCTTTTTCAGGCCCCCTTTCTATTTTTTTTTGGCTTTTTCCCTCAAACAAAATCCCCTGTATAAAAAAAATCACCCTATTTACGTCACAATTTTTTAAAAAGTCAAACTTTTTTCCCCCTTTGGGGGTCTGGGGAGCTGTAAAAAGTTTTCCCAAAAATTTCAGGGACATTTAAAACGTTTTTAAATTGGGGTAACCAAAAAAATTTTGGAGTACAAAAGGGGTTTTTTCCCTTAAAACCCTTTTTTCCTTGAAAATTGGAGGGAAAAAAATAAAGGGCCTTTCGGCATTTTTTACTTTTTTGGTGTCGACTCCCCCTTTTTTGGTTTTAGAATATTACAAATTCTATAGAGTATAACTTTACAAAATTTTGGCATTGCCTAAATATTGCCCCCTTTTTTTGGGTCTTTTGCAAATAATTTTTCTTTTTTGGGGGTTGTAATCTTGGGTTTTTTTTTTAATGTTTAATATTTAAATTTTTTTTTAATTTTTTTTTTTTTCCCCAGTTTAGGGAAAGGTGTTGTAAAAACCACTTTATAAAATACATAGCAAGGGCACAAATTTAAAATTGGGCTATGTATTATACAGTCCCCTGGGGACACCCTTTTAGCCTCTAATAGGCGGGCCTTAACATATAGACCTGACTACTATTTGGGCCCTCTTGGGTGCCCATTGCATCCAAAGCACCTGTGATTAATTTTTGGAAAATTTTGGGGGGCCTGGGGATTTAGCAAATGTGTCCGCCCTTTGGCCGGGAACCCGATACACCCCTTCTTCCAAACCAAACCCCTTTCCATTTTTTCTCCTTTTTTAGGGCTACTAGGCCCTCCCAGCATCTCTTTTCCTCTTCTAAAGGAACATCTCAGGGTGATTTTATGCCCAATTTTGACATTAACCTTTCAAGGGGGGAGGACTTGGCCCCCGAGATTTACTGTAATGAGACAGGAAACCCTCCGAAAAATAATGGGAAAACATGTAGGGTTATAAAAAAATAAAACCCTTTTTTAAAAAAAATCCCCTTTTGGGGAAAAGTTTTTTTTAAACAATAATAAATGCAATGTAATATGCAATTACTTTTCAAATTTTTTTCCCAAATACCTTTTCATTTCTATGTTTATTTACTTGACTAGAAAAAAATAGAAAAGAACACATATTGTATGCGTTTATTTGCCTCAAAGTTTTTCAGAGTTTTTAGGATTTTAAATTGTTTCTTCAGAGATTTGGGAAAAAAAGAAAATTTTCTTTTAAAAAACCCTTTTTAACAGGGGTAACCAAACTAACAGTTTGCCCTTTTAAGTTTTGAGTTTCCTTGACTGACCCTTTGTTTTCCATCTATATTTGTCTGAATTTACCCTAAGAATTCTTGAGCTTTACCTTTGGTAATTGGGGCCCTTTAAAACATAAAAAAGAAAGGGAACCCTGTTTGGCATGTAAAGCAGGGTTAAAGGGACAGAGGATGCTTGGATGCAAACCTGTTAACTTTCCAGATTTCCAGGGGCTTTGCTGAAAAGGCTTTTGTTTTTTTCCAAGCTTTTCCCAAAGGTATTAAAACCATGCCCATAAGGGGTCTTTTTTTAAGCCATTTTGCATGTTGGGGTTCCAACTTTCTTTGTTTAAAAAAAAAAAAAAAAATTCTTGCTAGAAAAAAAAAAAATTTGGAAAGGGGCTCCCCTTAAATTTTGCTTGAAGGGAACAATTTCATTTTTCCTTAATAAATTTTATTTTGAACCTTTTCCCAATTCAGATTTGAAAATTTGGTTTTGGGCCCGGATCTGAGTTTTAAAATTTGGGAAACCTTAGTAAAAAATTTTAAAAAGTTTCCAGGGTATAAGAAAATTTTTTTTTAAAATGTACCATTCGATAAAATTTTTGGAAATTTTAATAAAAAATTTCCAGTTTTAAATCTAGGGGACAGTAAAAGGAAGGGGGCCGATCACAACACTTTCCCCCTAAAAGCCGAATTATTCTTTCGAACCCGGACACCAAAAAGGGTAAACCTAAAACATAACTTTTTTTGTTAAATATAAAAAACATAAACCAACAACGTACTCTCTTTCCTGTAAGCCCCTTCCTAAAGCAAATATTGTCAAAATTACCCCCGCGGAAGCCTACGTAAAAACGCGGGTCATGTGGGCACCCAAACCTTTTGGTGGTTGTGGTGATATTTTTCCAGAAAATATGGTTTTTTAAATTATTTACTAGACTGCAATTTTTTCTGGGGGGCCTCTTGGGATATACTATGTCCAAGTTTGTTTCCCCTTAAATTTTAAACCATCTTGATTTCATATTTAATACTTTTTTGCCCAGAGTCTTATGTTTTAACCCTGGGTTGCAAAAGGAAAAAGGTAGGAAACTTTTTTTAAATGACAATGTTTGATTTTTAATTAGGGACTCTGTGTTTATTATTCTTTATTATACCATAAAATTAGCAATTCCTGTTTGTAAAAACACACTCCCCCCATTTTAAATTCCCTCATTTATGTACTTGTGTTTTTGATGCATGTTTTTGGGCAAATACTTTTAAATAAATTTTTGGGCTTTTTAAATGGGGAAACTGGGTGGTGTCCTATGCATACCAAAATTTTTCCCTTTCTTGTTAAGTTTTTTTACCTAAATTAGTAAATTGGGACAGGGCCCGGTTCCTTTATCCCCTTTGAACTAGTTTTTTAAATAAAGACTTTTTGCTAAATCATTTTTTTAAAGATTTTGGCCTTCCTTTTGGATTTAAAAAGAGCAATTTTCATTTTCCCTGGGGTGTTTACGGGAAAGGTTTCTGACCACCCTCTTTTATTCTAAGCACCCCAAAGGCCCCAGTTTGGGTGACTTTTTCCCCCTTTTCCTTTTGGGGCCTTGTAAAAGCAAAAAGTTACCCTTTTTCTTATTTCCCAAACCCTTTTTAACCTTTAAAAACTCAGAAAGTTTTGGGTCCCCCTGCTGTTAAAAACCGCCCCCCTTTCCATAAACCATTGTCCCTCTAACGGGCACGGGCAGGAAATTTCAAGCTTAAATGCATCATTTGCTGTAAAACCCCCCACCCAAGCCTAACAGGAGGGGGAAACCTGAAGCTGTCTGTGAAGAACGGGGCTCTGAAAAAACAGAGGGGAAAAAACCCATCAAGGGGTTTTTCCCCACAAATAGGCCTTTTAAACCCCCTTTTATCCACATAATAAAAATTGCTGATTCTCCTGTTTCCAAAATAAATACTTAAACAGGAGTCCCTTCCTTTCATAACTCGGGCCCCATCTTCGTAAAATCCAATTTTATTTTTAAAAATTTTAAAGGGCACTATTTGCTTTTTTTCAGTGCTTTGGGGGAGAAGGGGAAAAGGACCCGGGAACACCACTTGTTTAGGCTTTTAAAATTCCCCTATTCTGTGAATAAAAAGAAAAAATGTTATTGGGGGAAACCCTTTAACCCAAGAGGGGTTTTAACAGAGTAAAGGGAAACCCGGGGAAAAATAAAAGGTTTTTCCCTTTTTTTCGGTTTTTAGAAAATTTTGATGGTTAAAAGGAACCCCCCCAACCCTAAAAACTTTTTCTTTTCCCAAAAAAGGGATAAGCAATATGCAATCTTTTATAGGGAAATTTTTATACATAAAAAAAAATTAAAATTTTCCCCCCAATTTTGGGATTTTTGAGGGTTTCTTTTTTTCCCGGTTTTGGTAAATATCATCAGCAAAACCTGTTGAAGTGTCAAGAAACCCCCTCCTTTCAGGGTATTGTGGGAAATTTGGGCCAAAAAGACCATAGAAGCTTCTTAAACACAGCGAAATTTGTTTTTGTATTTATTTAAAACGGCGCCCCCAAAATTAAACTGCCTTAATTACCAGCAAGCTCCTTTCGGGTTTGTTTTTAAATTTGGGTTCAGAAAGGTGTTCCAGATAAAAAAGGGGTTTAATTACTGTTGTTTTGGAAGTCTTGGGGATTACAAACACAAAATTTATTACCCCACTTTTCTTAACATTTTAGAAAAAGTAAAAAAAAAAGCTTTCGGGTTAATAAAGGCCCCATTTTTTGGGCAAAGGTAAAACGGGCACCAATACGGCGCGTGTTGAAAAACCCCCCCATAGTCTAGTTTTACCCTAACCTACCCCCCAATAAAAAACAATAGGGGGCAATAATTATGTCACTACCTACAAAATTTTTTGATAAAATTTAATACAAAAGTTTAAGCACCCAGCAAAATTAAAGGGGGTTTTTTCGCACAAAAGAAAAAATTGACATGGGAAGTTTGGAAATTAAGTCCCATTTTCACCATTCTTAGATATTAAAAAATTTTTGAAAACCCCCTTTTTTTGTTTTGCTGCCCTTTATGATTCTTTTGTTTACGGGCTCGTCCCAGGGGATAAAAAAAAAAACGACCAGGTTTTGGGAGCTCCTCAGCCCCCCTTGGTCGCACTTTGCTCAGAAAACCAATTTTCCTCCAGGCAGCTATGATTTGTTTCAAACCCCAGCTGCTGTCACTCTACCCCCCGTCCTTTCCGGGTCCCTTCCCAAATTTAAAAAAGCCCAAAACAGTGCAAAAAATAAAAAAAAAAAACCCTTTAAAAGGGGTTTTGGGTACATTGAAAAAAGAAAAAAAAAAAACCACGGGTTTGGTTTTCCCCCCGCGGGGATTTGAACCTATGACCCTTGTGCCTGGAGGAAAAAACCTTTAACCTCCGGGCTTTTAAATTTTACAAAAAAGCCAAAAAAAACAAAAAAAAAAAAAAGCCCCAAATTTGCTGGGCTTAAAAAAGAGAAAAAACCCCCGGGTTTGCCCCTCAGGGTTTTTAAACCCCAAATCCCCTTTTTGTGGGGGCAAAAATTTTCCCCCCGGGCCCCAAGGCCCAAAAAAACCCCAAAAAAACCCGGAAATGTACCTCTGGGGCCTATAGTTAAACACACAACCCCCTTTGGGGCCCCGGCCCGGGGATACGGGGAGGGTAGGGAAAAATGAAAACCCGTGGCAAAACCCCTTTAAGGGAGAAAAGTTTTTAAAAAAAACCCTCCCAACCAGTTTTTTAAAAATCCACAGCAAGAGAAGGACAATATTGTCTATGTATTTTTTTATTGCATAAGAGTGTCGGGAAAAAATTGTTTTCCAGGAATATTGGTTTCAACAAGAATAATCCTTTCTGATGGAGGGCCCCCTTTTAAAATAATAAATTGGTTGCAGCCATATTTGGCTACAAAAATTTTTTTGGGTATCAGAAACTAAACTATTTTAATTAAGCACCAGTTTAGTATGATAAAGCAAAATTTGTCACCATACCCTATTGGGAAACCTAATAAACCATAAGAGTTTGGGAAAGGAATAGGGTGGCCAACAACTGAAAAGCAAGATGGAAACCTGTAAAAAAAAGACTTAGAAACCCTTTGAGAGATGTGTAAAAAAGGTTTTTTTAAAACATGGTAAAAGGTTTATTAAATTACAGAAAAAAAAGGTATAAATTTGAGAAAAGTTTTCCCAAAAAGCGGGACAGGGCATTTTAAAAAAACCCTTAAAAAAAAAGAGAAACGGTTTTTTAGCTCTGCATAAAAACATCAAAAGGGCCCAAAGGGTCTTTATTAAACGGGCCTAAAAACTTGCAGAGGTAAAACCCCCGTTCCCCCCATTCCCTAAATTTAAAAAATTTTTTAAAATTTTCCAAAATAAAATGGTTTCCCCCCTTTTTTTGCGGGAAATTTTAAAATGATTCAAATTAAATTGTTTCCCCAAAATTTTAAGAATTTTAAAGGTTTTTTTGGGCTTTTTTTTTCCTTTTTTGTTGGAAAGATATGCGTACAAAAATAACATACCTTACCCCCTTTTGTTTCCCCAACCTAATGTTTAAAAAGGGGTTGCTGAAAGGCCCAGTGGAATTTCAAATTGCCCCCCAAAAAAGCCCCCCCTAAAAATTGTTTTTTGTTTTTTAAAATTGGAAAAATGAAAAAAATTTTTTATATACCAGGTTGTCCCCTTAAGGCCTTCCTGGGGAAAAACCCCCTTTAAAAAAATGGCTTTTTTAATTTTAAACTAACAAACTTTTATTGCCCCAAAGGGAACGGGAAAAACCTTTTTTAAAACAATTCCAAACCAATGTTTGCCCCCCCTAATAGTTTTTTAAAAGGGGTTAAAAACACCAACCCAAAGTTTCCCTTTTTGCCCTTTTCCTTTAAAAACAAAACCATGTTTCCCCAAAAAAAATGGGGGATTTCCCCGAAAATTAAAAAACAAAACATAAAAAATTTTGGTTATTTTTTTTCCCTAAATTATTAAGGCACCCCCCGAAAAAAAATTTTCAAAAACCGGAAAAATAAAAGGGCGGAAACTCCCCCTTAAAACACAGGGCCTTCCTAAAGGGTTTTGGGTGGCAAAAAGGGAAAGGGGGGAAGGGTTTTTTCCCAAAAACCCCGGCCAACCCAGGGGAAAGGGGCCTGGTTATTAATTGTTTGGGGAAGGGAAAATTTTGAAAAAAAAAACCCCTAAACCCATTGTGGGAGGAAAAGTTTGGGATGTGGAAAAAAAATAAAACCACCCTGTGGCCCCTAAAAAATTCCCAGAAAAAAGGTACCCGGGATTTAACAAGAAAGGGGAAGGGAAGGGGGCCCGGGAGAAAAAAAAGGGGGCCTTTTTGAAAAAACAGAAACCCTAACCCCAAACCTTTTTTGGAATTTAAAAATTGGGGAAAAAAAGGTTTAAAAACTTTTTTATTTCTACCCAAATTTTTAAAAGGGGGAAAATTTGGTTAAAACCAAAAAAGGCCATTTTTGGATAAGGTTCCGGGGGAGGGGGCCATAAAAAATTTTCCTTCCCCCTTTTTTTCCCCCCCAATTAATCCCCAAAATTGGTTTTGGGAAAAACCTTCTAACCTTTTGATATTAAAAAAAGTTTTTATAAATATAAAAAATATAATTATTAATTTTTATATGGGGTTATTTTAAATAATATTTTATATATATATATTAAAAATATATAAAAATAAACCTAAAAATAAAAAACCCCAATTGCTAAAAATTTTTTGGGGGAAAAAATTTAAAAACACCCCCTTAAAAAAAGACTTTATTGGCATTCTTTTTTAGAAAAAAATTAAATATAAGACGGCCTTCTTTTTTTCCCGGGGAAAAAAAGGGAATTTAAAATGACAAATGCCCCCCTTAAAAATTTCCTAAAAAGGGCACCAAAATGTGGTGCTTTTTTAGGGCAGTGTGTTGCAGACACATTTATAATCGATTGTATAGACTTTTTTACACATTTTTAACTTACCCCGCCCGAAAAACCTAAGGGGCCTTACCCTTAACAAAAAAGGGAAATGTTCCCCCCTTTAATTTGGGGGAAAGGGGCCGTACCCCACCTTTGCCATGAACCCTCCCCCCCAAAAATGCTTAAAAAATTTAGGTGTAAGAGAAAAGGCCAAAACAAAATTTATGGTGTAAAAAACAGCAAACCCAAGCTAAAGAGGGCAAAAAAATTTTTTCAGCATTTTTAAAGCCCTAAAAATTTTAATCTTTTGATTTAACCCCTTTTGGGTCCCCTTTTTAATTTTTTAAGAAAAAAGACAAAAACTACCCCTTTGGTTTTGGTTCAAAAACCTTTTAGGCCAGAAGGCACAATTCCATTTTTCCCCCTTTACACAAAAAATTTGATTGGACCCCCATCATGGCAAAAGAAAAGGAAAAGCTTTTCCAAAAAACACCTTATTTAAAAAGGTGAAGTTTATCTATTTTGCCCCTACTTTTGAGAGCAGGAGGGTTTTTAGAAGGAGAGAACTGACTTGTGAAAACAGAGGTTCAAAAAGGTATTTGGGATAAATTTTTAAATTTTAAAAAAAAGGCAGGTAAACCCTGGCGGGAAAGCCCCTTAAGAAAACAGGGGGAAGGGGCCCCCCTTGTTTGCCCAAAATCATAACATGCAGTGATTGACACTTTTCCTGTATGGGTTTTGTGTGACACCCCCCAAAACCCCTGTTAATCTTTAAAAGGGGGAATTCGTTTACCAGGGGTTTCCCAGATTCACTTTTAATATTACCCTTCAACTTTTTCCCTCAAAAATTCACAGTTCAAAACCAAATATAAACCCAATAAATCATGGAACCCTTCACTTCTCTCCCCCTCTTCAAACCTTGCTCTCAGATATGTAGCATAAACCCCCCCCCCGGACCGGTTACCTTTTAAAGAAATTTTTTTGATTTAAAATTATTACAATTTCCCTTTTTTAGGTAAATCCCTTTTTAAAGGGTTTTCCAAGGGAAAAACAGCATTTTTTTGGGAATGAAAACGCTTTTGGGCATTTTTTGAAAAATGGGGTTTTCTCACCATGCTTTTTCACAAAAACCCTTTTCACCCCTCTTCTTCTCAACTGGGGTTTTGGTTTCTTTTAGCGTGATTTCAATTTTTAGTTTTCCTCTTAACCAAAAAAGCGGGAGACTTTCCAAAAGACATAAAGGGGCAGGGAATTTTTTAATCCCCCCAAAATACAAACTACAAGTGCCCCCGGGGGTTGAAAACAATTAAACGATCTTAAAAAAAAGCTAATTTTTGTTAGAGATAAAAAAGGGTTTTGTTTGGGGAATTAACTCTCCCACCCCAAGGGGATTTCACTTTCTGCCCTCTGCCCCTAATCAGAAAAAAAGTTTAAGGGAAAGTTAACAAAAAAACCCGTTTTCCCCTCAAAGCAGATAAAATCTCTTTATCTCCTACTAAAGTAAAAAATTAAAAATTTAAAACCCTATAAAAATTTTTTAAAAAAAAACTTAAAACAAAAAATTTAAAATTAGCCCGTTTTTTAAAAATAAAGGGAACCCCTTTTTTTAAAAATTGGGGTAAATAAATTTGGAAATCTAGGGGGTCATTAAAAAAAAACTGTCAGTTAAACTTTCATCGTTGCCCATAGAAAACCCAATCAGACCCCCCCCTTTAAAATTTTCCCTATGGGGGCTCTAAAAAAAATTAAAAAGGGAAGGCTCTAAAGGGTTTTTTAAAGGTTGAAAATTTGGAAAGTCTTAATTTTTAAAAAGCACGGGGGCCTGGGGTTTTAAACCTTTTTCCTTTATTTTGGGGGGTGAGACAAAACTGACTTTTAACCCCGCTAAAGAAACTGACAGTCCCAAAACCAGGGTATAAAAACATGCTAAAATGATAATTCCTGGTTTTTCAATCTATTAAAAATATTTACAAAAGGGAAAAACCCCAGAAATAAGGGGGAAAGCGCGGGGAGTTTCACACGATCCAAATTCTAAATTTTTGTTTAAAATATAAAAACTCTTACAAAAGAATAAACCCATTTAAAACCCCTTTGTTTTCTTGGTAAAAAAACACAGTAATCTCAAAAGCTGGGTCCATTTTTATTTGGTCAGTATTTTACATCATTACTTTTAAGGCCCCAAAAACCGGGAAAGTAAAAAAAAATTTTCTATACATAGAAGAGTATGGGAAGGGGGGGGGGGGAAAGGATTTTTCTACCCCGAACCCCCAAACCCCAAAAGGAGTGGACCCCAAAAATACACAAGTACTAAAAGGGAAAAAATTCCCCGGAAAAAAAAAACCGCTGCATTGCCCCCAAAGCCCAAGTCAAAATTTTTCTAAGGCTTGTCTTTTTTTTGGAACAATTTTTTCAAATTTGTCTATACAATACTCTTTATAATAGAGAAAACATAATACAAGGGTAAAGGGGTGATACTATGAGCAGGTAATGGACCCAAAGAGCACTGCGTATTTGCCAAGTGGTTAGTATTACTTCCTGAAGCTAGATAAAAATTTGAAAGATAGGGGGAAAAAAAGGAAAATGGGACAAAAAGGGAAAAAATGGTTGTGGGGGGGTTCCCAAAATTAAAATTTTCAAAAATTTATTTCCTGTGTTGATGACCTTTCGGAAGGGGGGCCCCAAATGCTTTTTCCTATTTTTAAAAAGGGTCCCTTTAAATGTCACATAAAATAACTTTTGGATTGGGCCCCCCAGCCCCCCCTGAGGGGTATTATTTTTCCTTACATCTAAAAAAACTTGCAGAACTTTCATTCCTTCAAAAAATGCCCCCAAAAAAATTTAAATAAAAAAATAATAAAAAAGGTTTTCCCAAAAAAAAACCAAAAGGTTTCCCTCAACTATTATTTTCCCGAAGAGGAAGGGACATGTTTGGTTTTCTGGGTTATCTCTGTAAATTACCCACTGCTAAAAGTGTCTGATTTGGAGATCTAAAAAAACCCCAAAAAGGATATTGGGGAAAATGGGAAAAGGGGCCTTGTTATTGTTAAAACTTTTGGGCTATTCTTCCGAAAAAAATGGGGAAAATTTTTTTCCCCCTTTCTTTTTTAAAACCAATTTTTTCCCCCAAAAGAAGAGAAACCCAGAAAAATTTTTTCCAAAACCCCGGAAAAAAAAAACCGCTTCCCAAGTAAAAATTTTTTTCCCCAGAAAAAAAAGAAAAAAGCCTGTTAACAGGCATTTGATGGGGAAAAAAACTTACAACGGGAAGGGTGGCGCGTCCAAAACCAAAACTCGGTTTCCAACCAAAAAATCAAAAAAATAAATATGATGCCAAATTCAAATTTCCCCCCCTTTTTTAATGAAAAAATTTTAAAAATAAATTTTTTTTTCCAATTTAAAAAATTATGAAAAATTTTTTTTAATTTGGGGGTTTTTTTTTATTTTTTTCCAATTTCAAAAACAAACCCTTTTCCCTGATTTTTAACCCAGCAAAATGGTTTCCGGTTTCATAAAATTGGGTTTAAACACCCACTGATATTCCCCCACCCCCCCCCGGGGAAGCCCCTTCCTTTTTAGGAAATTTTTGGTTTAATTTTCCCTGGTTTTTTTGAAAAAAAATTTAAAAAACTTTCCCTTTATAAAAAAAATATAATTTAGGAAAAAAATTCGCCCCTATTTTTTATAATTGTTAAGAATAATAAAAAAATTCCGCCCCAAAAAAAGTTGTTTTTAAATTGGGTTGAAACCCAGCCGCCTTTTTTTTGCCAATTTGAGGTTAAAATTTTTAAAATGGTCTTCCAAATTCCAAAACCCCCCCCAATAAAAGGGATAAGGATTTTTTTCCCCATTTGTTAAAGTTTTGGCATCGGGGAAATTTTTTAAAAGGGGAAATTTTCCCTTATCAAACCAAAATTATTTTTATTACTAAAATTTAAACTGGGGGAACGGGAAAACCCAATTAAACCCTTTCTTCCCTTTTAGCTGTTTTAATTTTTTTCCTTAAAACCCTTGAAGAGTTATCTTTTCCCCCCCCCCCCCTTTTTTGGTTCCCTTTTATGTATTATGAGGGGAAGCCCTTTTCTTGGCCCTGAAAACCCCTGCCCCCCCTTAAAAAAACCCCATTTTTTGTTGAGGGGAATTGAAAAATTAAAAAACGGGGCTTCATGGCCCAATAAGGGGGGGGGGCCTGTGAAAACCAAAGGAAAGCAGTCCCATTAAATTCTTTCAAACCCAAGAAGGTTTTTTTGGGGCATAACTTTGGGAAAAGCCCAGGGGTGCAGGAAAGGTTTTGGGGAGGGGGACCCAGGGAAATATCTTTATTGTGAAGGGGTAGTTTTCTGTGCTATAAAAACTTTGGGTGCCCCTTTCTGTGTAACCCCTCCCTTGGGGCTGATAAGAAAAGACTGTTTGAAAAGTTTTCTCTACAGAACAGAAATTTCAGACAAATTAACCAAAAGGGGCCAAAGTGAAACCAGCATGATTTGAGGATTTTTTAAAAATATTAATATGGAAGAAAAAAAAAGAAACAAAAATTCTTTAAAAATGTGTTTGACATAAAAACATAAGTTAAACAAAAGTAAGAAAAGGGCCCAAATTTACCCCCCCCTGACAGGCGCATTTTTTTCTTTCCCCAAAAAGTACTTTGAAAATTTGGGAAAGCTTTAAGGGGGTAATTTTCACTTTGGTTTAATTTTGGGGCCCATTTCCACCACGTTTTTCCCCAGGGGCTTTCCCGGCCCCTTAATACAAAGCGAAATGCGCCCCCAACATTCCCGGTAATCCACGGGTTCTCATAAGAAAACTAGGAATTTTAACGCCTCCTCCCCCCCTGCAAAAACAAAACGATCAAAAATTGAACGCGCAGAGAGAAAAATTTGGGAACATGTCATTTAATCCTTAGCAAAGCTTGCTATCCCGGCCAGGGGTTCCGGTCGGATCCCCCCCGGGGGACGGAAGTACACCCTGATCCCCCAACCCAGAAGACCGGGGCTTTAACTTGCGGGACATCCCCAAAGACCGGGGTTTTCCCCCCTTTTCTAATGCCCGCTGGGCCTTTTTAACGCAGCGGGCTTTCATTTGCGGGTTTTGTTTGGGGGCCCTTTTTGTGTTTTAAGTCTCCTTTTTTGGGGCCATTTTCCCCCCCCGGAAAGGGGTTTTTCGCCCTTTTTTTTTCACCCGGTTTTTTGGAGCCCGGGGCCTGAAAAAACCGGCTGCAAAGGGAGCACAATGGGCCCCTAGGGAAAAAACCCCACCACGGGTTTTTCCGGCCGGGCGGTTTTTCCCCCACACCCGGGCCCGCAAAAAAATTTTGAGCAACCCCCAATCTTCCGCCCCGGTTTTTCGGACAGAATCTGTGCTTGTGAATAAGAAGGGGGAGGGCTCATTGCAGAGAAAAGCCGCCCCCCACCTCCCTGCGGCCGTGGGGACAGCCGCATAACGGGACAAGTACCGGCCGTCATTTGTCCTGTGCAGTGCGGACGCAGCCTTAACAAGTGAAAAGCATGCACAACTGGGTTGAGGTGACTGACTTGGCCATTCACGAATATTCCGCTTCTTTGCTTTAGTAAACCCCTGGGTTGCTTTGCCTTTGTGTTTTGGGTCATTGTCCATCTGTATTATGAAACGCCCACCAATCAGTTTGGCTGGATTTGAACTGCCGCCAGTTGGAGCTGCGACATTTCAGAAGTGAAGGCTTCCTTTCTAAAGATTTACATAGAAATCAATGAAAATGAACTAAGGCCGTTTTGGAGGCTTTTTTGACCATGATTTGGGCCAGGAAACGCACCGTAAACAGCGTCCAAATCAGCCGTGTGAACTTACCCTTCTCCCCATGAAGCTCTTAGTACTGGATAACACTATGTCTGAAGTCCATTTCTTATCCGGAAAAAGACGGCAAAGCATCCGCCTAATATGCATTTTCTCCTAATGTACTGCAAGCAATACAATACTGTGAGTGTTCAATAGAGATAATGACACACAGCTTCCAAGTGTGCAGCTTGTTGCGAAAACTGTTAAAAGCAAGACCATATGTTATTATTTCTTTTTTTTTTTTTTTTTTTTGTACTTTTCTCTAGGTTGAAAGCTTAAATCAGTAGATCATTGCTAATGGCTCTGTTAAATATACATTTGTGAGTGCAGCTGACAAACATGGCGTAAAAGTTATTAGAATTTCTGGCTCCATAAAAAGGTTACATAAATCAACAGCTTGGCAACATTTGTTATTACAGCAATGCCAGAATATTTGCATGACATATCCTTGGCATTACTGGGAAAAGAGGCACATTATTGCAACATTATAAGTCAATCTGATACTTAAATGGCTATTAGACACCTAGAGAGTTTGGGACCAATTTTGTGACTTTCAGGCTAAAGATAAACTTTACTATTCGAGTCGCTGCTTTCAGCATAATGTGAATTTGCCTTTGTCTCTGTTTTATTGAGTTATTTAATAACCCTCTTGTCCTCATGAGGTCACAACTCTGCCTTCGTTTACAGGTATATGAACAGATAACTGATCCTACAAAACAGTTGTGATCAGTTACTATGGACTACTCTGTAGGCTGTAGCATTAGGGTATGTACACACGGTGTAATAGTGGGCTATACTTTAGGGCGTAATTGCGCTGCAATGCACCTGAAGTACGGGCTGCAATTACGGTAAAATCATAGCACTCATTGAGAAGACATTTTCCCCAGCGCGCAGTATGTGCCGGGAGAAAGAAGTGACATGTTGCCGGGGAAAAGGAAGGTGAATGGAAGCTGGCCAGCACGTACTTCTAAAACACCTGGCATATAGCGGCACGCATAGTATGCATTGCTATATGCCGGCATTCAACGGGGTGAACATACCCTTAGGGCATGTCCCCATGGCAAGGGTTTTTGGATGTTTTTTCTGACGGTTTGCGGTTTTAGGAACCGTCGGAAAACCTGCAACAAACTCTCTCCCATAGACTTCAATTGAAAAACTGCCCTGAAGTCCCCACTGAACGGTTTTTCCGCCGGGCGGTTTTTCAGACCGCCGCGGACCGCAAAACATTGAACATGCACATTCTTCCGGCCGGTTACTAGACGGAAAATTAACATTGGAGTCAATGTAAACCGCTCAAAACGTAGCCGGTGGTTTTTGGTCTGGTTTTTGCCGCGGTTTTTGGGCGGGTTTCGTTTTTTGCAAAAAAAAAAAAGTGAGGAATAATCCCACCTATAGTGGGTGTGTTTTTGGAGGTTGAAACACAGTCCAAAATCTGCTAGGAAAAACGAGACAAAAACAGTCCAAAAACCGCTTGAAATGAGAGGCAAAAACAGAGCTGTTTTTTTCCTTTGTCGTGTGAACGCACCCTTAACCTGTGTGCAGCGTTTAGCTTTGGAGCCCCTGTAATGAAGATATTTAGAAACCACTCAGTGGGATGTTCCCTAAGTGCGCATCCTCACGGCATAGGTTTGCTGGCCGGTATTTGTCCTGTTTTGTCGCGGTGGGGGGGGGGGGGGGCCTTTTTCTCCACGATGACGGAGAAGAAGGGCCCCCCCCCTCCCATTTTAGGAGCAAGATTCCGTCCGAAAAACTGGACGGAAGATGGTTGCTTGCTCATGTTTTGCCCCGGGCGGGAAAAAACCCTGCAGTGGGACTACTGGCACGGGTTTTCATGGCATAATTGTGCTCAATTTTCGCCGGTTTTTCAGGCGGTCTGAAAAACCGCAAACCGGCTGAAAAACCCGGCCCCAAACCCGTGCCGTGGGGACATGCCCTAAGAAAAAAAATGTGCAGGCTGGGTTCACATGACATTTTTAAGCATTAACAAATCTCATGTAAAGTATCTACTGGGTTCCTTTCAGACACATGATACTTTTTTTTTTTAAATGACGCAGAACGCATTGCACAAAGCATTAAAAGGGAAGGATTAAAAAAAAATAACTTGTAATTCTACGTGCATTTGTTCCACTTAAAGGGAATCTATCACCAATACTTTTTTGCTAATTAAAATGAGATACTGATCCGTATTCTTTTCTACTATGCTGTTTCAATTTTCTGATCATTTATTTTTTTATTTCTGTTTTCTGTACATGATTATGGGGGCAGCCATCTTGCCTGAGCTACTTTTAACAGCATTTACAGATATGCTTTACAGCAGCTTCATGGACATAGAAGCCGACCCATTCTATAGAAGAGTTTTTTAGGCATGCCCTGTGACCTGGGAAGAAATCAGTGTGCAGGGAGGGAGAGCTATGCCTATCTCCTATTGTAAATGGTGGATCCTTCCTTATCTACACATCGTCGTCACCTCTCATTTTAATCCTGCCTGTGCTGATAAGGAGGAGACTGTTGAAAAATTCTGTCTACAGAACAGGAGATGTCAGATTATTAGGTAAAAAGCGAAATCGCAAGTTTTAGATTTAAAAAAAATTGTAGTGATAAAAAAAAAACAATTCTTAAAAAAAAATTGTGTTAACATAAAAAAAGTTATGAAATTTGGTCTTGTTTGACTACCCCCTTTAAAATTTTACATGTTCACGTATCGAAAAAAAAAGTGTGTGGTATACTTTATTCTCTGTGCCAGGATGATTATAGCAATACCAAATTTATATTTTTTTTGCACAACCAAAGGTGTAAGAAAAAAATTAGAGGGTTTCCTAACTTTTTATTTTTTGTTACTGAGCGGCAGGGGTTTTTTTTGCGGGGAAGACCTTTTTTCATTGGGCCCTTTTTTTTATTTTAGGGTTGCTTTCTTTTTTATTTTTGGGCAGTTTCTCTAAAAATATTAAAAATTATAAGAGAAGCTTTTCTTTATCTATAACCTAATATCAAGAGCTCGCTTCCCTCCCTTATATTTAACCCCATATTCACAGAGCTCAGCCCCCTTCCCCCTTTCTATACCCTTATATACGGGCCCGTTCTCTCCCCCTATCATATAACCCTATATAACAGGTTTACCCCCCTTATCATATAAACCCTATATTCCGGGCTCACTTTCTCTCTCTTAAAATAACCCCATTTCAGATTACTTCCCTTTCTATATTTAACCCAAAATATCACAGGTCAGTCCCCTCCTTTTTAAACCCTATATTCAAGAGCTCAGTCCCCTCTCTTATATATAACCTTATATCACGAGCTCAGTTCTCTTTCTTCTAACTTTCAGGCCTTCAAACTTGTTTGTTTTTCATACATATTATACCTGAAATTTCCTAGGGAGTACAAAACTGTTTATACTAACCTGTATAAAAGCAGACATATTAAAGCTTTACTACCCTAAAAAGAAAACGTTTAAAAAAGGGCCTGGAGGCCCTTTTTTTTTTCAGCTGCCATGGAAACCCTCGACCCAAAAATTTTGCAGGGGTACCACTGGGTTGACAAAGGGAGCCCACCTTGCTCTGAAACTACATTGATTCCCGGAATCGTAAGGGTTAAATGACCAGTGTATTGCGGCACTTACAGTACAATACACGGCGAAATGCACGCCAAAATAAGCCATGTGAACATGGCCTTAGAGCTGGAGCCCGGCTGTCATTAGAAATGGCTTTTTTTCACATGACACAAGATGTCCATGCCAGCTTATTTTTGATCCCGCCATAAAAAAATTGGAGGAATCACAACAAGGGCCCCCAATGACTGCCGTAAAAAGTCGTAGGAGTGGTTACCTAGAGAATAATAAATCTTGACCAAAACACTTTGTAAAATAAGCTTTTTGTTAAGATTAAGATTTTTTTTTTTTAAATTTTGGTTTTTTCCCCTCTCAACTTGGTGGCTTTGATGGGTTTTTCCCTAAACGTGATAGATGTAGGCCCTACGTCTGGGAACTGCACCTATTTTAGGATTGGGCCCTGAAAGTCTCAGTTTCGAATGGAAAGTAGGTTGCGCCTGAGCACTATTTCATTTGTTTATGGAAGTTCGGTGTGAGATGAAAAAACGACTTTTAAATCTACAATAGCTTGGTTTTTCCCTATTGAAAAGGCAAATGCGTGAACTTATAACCACATGCAGTGGTCAGAGGCCACAAACATGAAAGAAATTTTGATGCTGATGTGGGGCCATGGTTATGAAACCCCCCCTTTTTACAGACAATACTTGCATGACTGTGGCTTCTGTTCTTATAGCAAAGAGCTACATCGTATCAAACTTTAGTTCCTTAGGCCCACCAGAGAAAACAATGAAGGGCCACCCTACATACAGAACACTTTTAAGCAGTTTTGTAAGTCCACCTTGAAGAAATCTTTATACTTGTAGGATTTATTAGGACATATGGCGACTGGTTCTGAATCCTGCTCCAAGTGAGGTTGTCTTCTTCTAGACCTTTGGGGCATTGAAATACATTCTTGTGTCAGAATTTGGGCCCATTGGAAGATCCTCTGGTACTTTGGTGGGCCAGTGCAATCCTAAACTACACCAGCTTTGACGCCATGAACTTTATCATATCCTTAACCAGGCTTCCTTTCTAGCAGGGCTGGAGAAAGGCACATGCCTTGTGCCCACATGTAAAATTAGCCTTGATTGTGTCTGAACTTTAATAGTGAAATGTATTTTTGTACGTAAATTAAAGTTTTTTTTTATCCATAAATTGTTTAGAACAAAAAAAAAAGGGGATTCCCAAAGCGGCTTGTCCCACAAATAGTTGGCACCCACAGTCTTCTCCCCAAAACTTTCTTTACCCTTTGCGGTCTATAGTGTTTTCAATTGAAAGATAGGAATAATCGGCCATCGGGCTTCTAACAGTCCAAAATGTCCGATCCCTCTTTCCCGACATTGGTTAATGGGGGGATTGGACACCTTATTAAGTTTTTATGCCCCGCTTTAACTTTTAAAGGAATAAAACTCTGAGGTTCTCTTCTATAAAAATAAGTAATTACAGATACAAGTGTTCTATATTACATAATGTACAACCCCCTGTATAAAATTTTTACAAAATCAGAAAAATGAAAAAGACTTATAAGCCTAGGTTATAATTCTTTTATAAAAGTGTTACAAAGGGAAAGAAAAAAACTTTTTAGAAGATATAAGCTCTAGAAGCCAAAAGTGGTCCCAATTTGTCAGAAAAATATATTATCCTCATCAGAGGAGGGGAGTGAATGGAAAAGAGTTGCAGTTAATTTGTCTTTGCTGCTCTTTTCAGTGCTGTTTTCACTTTCTTTCTTTTTGTACAGTGCATGAAAGATGCCAGGTTGCAGTTTGCAGCTTTAAGTTAATATCACATCATAGCTGTCATATAGCAAATTGCAGCTATTTTAAATGACTTTTTAAAATTAATTTCACCCCTTTTCTTCGGCTGGGGAGTCAGATTCATGATGTTAATAGGGAAAAAAATGATAAAAAATGATTTCCAAACCTTTTCACATGAGCTGTAAACCCAGGTGCCTTTTTCTGCCTTTAGGCTTAAATTTAAAAACCCCAAGAAATGGGGACATGCAACTTTGGGAAAAAGCGCTTGCAGAGTTTTTCCCTAAAACATGACTAGAATACCAAAATGTCATTGCTCTTAAGACCCCTTTATTGCCAGAAGTTGTTTTTCTCAACCATTTTGCTGTAGCAGCTGAAGTATGCAGCACCTGCATTGACTCCAGTATATACCCTTGTTGTGTAAAAAAATGCATTGTGTTTCAAGTCATTTTTGTGCCATAGAAAGGTTAATTGAAAAGAAAGGGAAATGCACAATGTGAAGAATTGGGAACCGCTGTTCCATTTTCACCAATGAATTATTTATCCCAGGTTTTTCTGGGGTTTTTCCCTGTTGCCCCTTGGGGGCATGTTAAACACGGCTTATTTGGGGCATGTTTTTAGGCCCGTAATTGCGGCGTACTGCGCAAATTGGGGCTGAAATACGTCCCATCTTCGTAATCCAAAATTTAGAAAATATGGATTCGTCCCCTCCCCGTGGGGAAATCCCCCCGGGGGGGAAGTGAAATTTTTTTGGGCAATCCCCCTTTAAAGGCGGGGCGGGAATTTTCCCCCCCGCGGGAAAAAGGGGGGTTAAAATTGGGAAAATTAGGTTTTCGGGTGGGCTTTTGGCCCCCGAGGTGTTTTTGGGGGGGGCCCCCCCCCATGGGGAAAAATAAAAAACAAATTGGGTGTTTTGGTTTTTTTTAAAAACCCTTTTTTTTTTTTTTTTTTTTTTTTTTTTTTTTTTTTTTCTGGGCGAGGAAATGCAAAAACATCAAAAAACCCGGGTGTGTGAACATAACCTAAAAAGGTAAAACCCAAAAACATTTTTTTTTTTTTTGCCCAAAAAGAGCAATTTGGGACATCTTTTATAAAAAAATGACCCAAAAATTTTAAGCGCAGCATACTTTTTCAATTTTTTCTCGATTACTCAAATTTTATGTGTTCCGTTATCAAAAATTCTATCAAATTTTTCTTTCAACCAATATGTGACTATTTTTGGCAAATTTTTTGTGGGTGTGTGTGTGTGTGGTTTTTTTATGTATTTTATATATATATTTATATATATATTAATTATTTATATTTTATATATAAAAATTTATATAAATATTTATGTATTTATTTATTTTGGGGGGGTTTTTCTTTTTATAATTTAAGTTTTTGAAGTTCCCCTTTCCTGTTTGTTTGCCTCTGTGACTTCCCCTCTTTGTGAGCTCTTATAGCACAGCAGTGAGAGGATTACTTCACACCTGATAAGTGTGAAGAAAGGTGGAAACTCCCCCGTGAGAGGATTAACCATTACCTTTATGTATTTTATTTTCTTTTCCCTTCCCCGTCCAGGAAATGTTCTTGCATTACCATCTATTTGTAATGAGACTACCTAGAGATTCAACAACGATAAAGCGATGCTAGCATTTTTGGGATCATTAGGTTCGTGCACTTTTCGTTTTTTTTGGGGTAGAAAAAATAGAATGCCTCAAGAGAGGAGGAGACTGGGAACAAATGGTCCATCTCCGGGAGGCATTGTGGATCCCGGGTGGGTGTGAGCCCCGGAGGGGTTTTTAAAATTGGAATGACGTTTTTTTTATTGAATGTTTAAAATGAACATTTATCGGGGGTCTAAAATTTAGTTATATAAAGTAGCGGTGATAGATGTTTTATAGTATTTTTAAGTGTATTAGACCATTAGTAATATAGCGTTGTCCAAAGGAAGTGATGTTACGTGTGTAAGAGAAACACGGCCCTTCCTATTGCTATATAAGAAACACTCTGTAACTAAGCGTTATGCTGTGAACAAGGGCATAGACAGAATGCCCAAAACGCGTTAGCTACGCTTTGTGGCTATATTTTTAATCCCCTGTACCAAAGAAATAATAAAGATTGTATCTTTTCGCTACTGCTGGATCGCTTTTATAGTAGTTTGAGCATTTGTATCCTGAGGTCGGGGATATTCATGATCCGTGCAGCACACAGTGATTGGACTAACCAAGAGGAGAACAGGTGTGTGCAGCGCAAGCAATAGAGGTGAGCTTCAGTTATTGATTCTTTTGTTTCCAAGATGTACCTAGAGATTAGCAGCACCAATAGTAAAGTGAGATTAGTCTGTGCCATTCAGTAGTTTTCTCTCTTAAAAAAAAAAAAAAAAAAAAATACCGCCAACAATTCTAATATAAAAAAAAAAATTGGGAATATTGGTTTTAATAAAATACTCCTTTCTGATGAAAGTGTCCCTTTAAGAACTAATATTTAGTGACTTTGATACACAAAACCATGGGACTAATAGGTCCCAATAGGCTTAGTAAGGGGATGGCAGTAACCAACCAGTACTATAAACATAACTAAAACGACTGGTTGCTGTGGGTGGAAAAACATTAAACTTTATTTCATTAGGTTTCTTAGGTTCACACAGCTTATTTTGGGACGGATTTCAGCCCGTATTTCGCGCCATACTGCGTGACTTACGGGTGAAATCCGTCCCAGTCATTACGGTAATCCACAGTTCTCATAGAGAACTATGGATTCCGTCTCCTCTCCCGGCTCGCGAAATACGGCGACCGGGGAGAAAGTGACATGTCAATTATCACGGCGTGTATATGCGCCGTGGATAATCCATGTCTATGGGACCGGCGAGTTGCCCCACCCCCGCTGCCGAGCACACGGCGTAATTACGGGCGAAATCCGTCCCGCAATTACGCCGTGAATCAGCCGTGTGAACATAGCCTTAGAGTCAGTCCACAGGCCAAGTCTAAAGTTTTAGTTCCCAACACCTGCACATTTCAGCCCCCTTCAGTTTTTCTTCCACCTGGTTTGGCCTAAAAAAAAACCTTTTTTTCCTAGAAGTAGCCATGTAAAAAAGAACTAAAACATCCAAGGAAAAGAAACCAAAAAGCATATTTTAAACACATTGGCTAACTGGCTTGAGGAATTTTTCAATCCCTGCAGTAATAACTCAGAAAATACAGAAACAAGGCCATACTCACAGCTCAAAGGCTGGACTGAAACTGAACCTAGTAAATAGGCAACACTGGCCCCTATGCTACTTGGGAAAGATAAATAAGTGCAGCTGATTGCTGAGCAGTAGCTCACATACCCCACCACTAGGGGAACAATTGGACTGCACATTTAATTGATACCTGTTCACACAGTATGCAGAAAAGCCGCAGTATAATACATGGGGAGATTGCACAAATGCAAAAATACCGATAAGACAACCACTCACACACCTTCAATATATGAGGGGGTGGTTGCTGGTATTATAATTGCATATAGATAAGGCGATACAGTAATAACATACAAAGTAATAACATACAAAGAAACAAATCTGTTAAGGATATAACAACCTAAGGACTTTTTCTACTTCATCATTGCATTTTGACTATGTTTATAGGTTTTAGAGAACTGGAATAAAAATGTAATTTTATGTTAGCAAAATGACTGCTAAGACATAAAGTTCTGAAATGTTAATATCACGATAATTCTTTACAATGAAATAAGAAGGAACATGACAATAAGATAAATAGCATTAATGTAAAATACTGTAAATGTTATCTGTGCAGGCCTCAAACACATGCTTCCATCTGTGATATAATGTGATGCATAGCAACCTGGAAAGGTTTCAAAATGAAATGATGAGGTCTATTCTCATTAAGTAAGATTTAGATCTATGCAGAAATACTGAGGAGATGTAGTACTAATCATTTTATGCAGAATTTAATGCTATAAAATCTATGCTGGCTCTGCTTTTAGTGAACATCACTTATTCATATTAACAAGAAATCAGTGTTTGAAATATTGGTCTAAAAGTGTACTCTGCAAAGGCCTTAAAAGTCTCTAATGCTTAAACTTACAAGTGTTATTATGCTGAACCCAGTTATGTGGCTGTAGGGATTCCAGCAGTCGCAACAGCAACAAGGATCCCAAGTCACAAGCAGAATGTCACTTTCTAGCGGCGTATACGCGCCACTAGCAGTGATTGTCTATGGGCCAGCGAGGTGCCGGCCCCCCGCTCATTCCCTTGCTTCCGCCCCGCCCCCGGCCACACGGCGTAACTGCGGGGCGTAATTACGCCCCGCAGTTAACCCGTGTGAACATAGCCTAAGGGTATGTTCACACCACGTGTTGGATCCGAAAACGCATCCAAACTTGCTGCATAAAATCGCATCCAGCATGCAGGTTTGTGTTTGTCTACGTTTTGGCTACAGCAGGATCGCACACTATGGTCTCGTTCACACGGCTTATTTGGGCGGCGATTTCAGCCGTACTGCGCTCCGTATTTGCGCTGCAGGACGGCTGAAATCAGTCTCTGTCATTACGGTAATCCACAGTTCTCATAGAGAACTATGGTTTCCGTCTCGTCTTCGCGCTCGGCGAATCCGCCGGGCGGGGAGAAAGTGACATGCACATTATTTACGGCGTGTACGAGCCGTGAATAATGAATGTCTATGGGGCCGGCGAGCTGCTCCACCCACCCCAGGCAGCACCGACGTAATTGCGGGGCGAAATCCGTCCCCGCAATTATGTTGGCAATAAGCCGTGTGAACATTGCCTTTAGTTTAAAATAGGGCACCTGCTGTGTCAATCAAAATGAAAGTCAAATTTGGAACGGGTCCGGAAAG